>BSBK01000804.1:1795000-1967500 GCA_027943335.1 Chamaecyparis obtusa | reverse complement strand
GGATCGTAATGGGTCCTAAGAAGTCCTAGGGGGTCTAGGACTACTTAGAACCCATTACAACCCTTATGATACATAATGGGTCCTAAGTGGTCATATTGTATTGTAAGGGGTCCTAGGACCCATTAGAACCCATTATGATACATAATGGGTCCTAAGTGGTCATAATATATCATAAAGGGGTGCTAATGGGTCCTAGGATCCCTTAGGACCTATTAGGACACATTACAACAATTTAAGACCCACTATAACACATTAGGTCCCATTACAACACACTAGGACCCATTACGACCCCCTAGAATACAATAGAACACATTACTAGGAGCCTCTAGGACCTATTATGACCCTTATGTGGTTGTAATATATCATAAGGGGTCATAATGGGTCATAAGGGGTACTAGGACCCCTTAGGACCCATTATGACCCTTATGATACATAATGGGTCCTAAGGGGTACTAGGACCCTTAGGACCCATTACGACCCTTATGATACATAATGGGTCCTAAGGGGTCTTAATGGGATGTCTTAAGGGGATCAAATGTTATGAAGTCTAAAGGGGATTTCTTAAGGGAATATAAATTTATGATGTCCAAAGGGGATGTCTTAAGGGGATCTAAAGTTACGATGCCTTAAGGGGATCTAAATGGGATGTCAAGTAAGGGGATCTAAATGAGATGTCAAGTAAGGGGATCTAAATTTATGATGTCTAAAGGGGATATCCAAAGGGTATGTCTTAAGGGGATCTAAATTTGTGATGTCTTAAGGAGATTTCCAAAGGGGATGTCTTAAGGAGATACCTTAAGGGGATCTAAAGTCACAATGCCTTAAGGGAATCTAAAGGGGATGTCAAGTAAGTGGATCTAAAGTTATGATGTCTAAAGGGGATGTCAAAATGGGATGTCTTAAGGGGATCTAAAGTTGTGATGTCTTAGGAGATGTCTTAAGGGGATCTAAAGTTACGATGTCTTAAGGGGATTTCTTAAGGGGATCTAAAGTTATAATGCCTTAAGGTGGTGTCTTAATGGGATCTAAAGGGCATGTCTTAGGGGTATCTAAAGTTATGATGTCGAAAGGGGATCTCTTAAGGGTATGTCTTAAGGGGACATGTATAAAAGAATACATAACAACTTACATAAAAGAATTTATAACTATATATCAAAACTATTGAACCATCAAAACATACATAAAAGCATACATAACTATATATCAAAACCATTGAACCATCAAAGCATACATAACAAAATCCATAAAATCATTTATAACTATATATTAAAACCATTGAACCATCGAAGCATACATAGAAACATATATAAAATCATACTTAAAAGAATTGAATAAAACTTGCATAACTATATATCAAAGCAAACATAACAACATACATAAAAGCATTGAACCAAGCATGCATAACTATATATCAAAACCATTAAACCATGTCAAAATAAATAACTATATCCAATATGAAAATCATCTCTACTGTAATATGGTCCAAAAAATATATGAAGTGCTAGTTTAAATTAAATATGAGTTCAAACTCTAGTTCAAATATGAAAGTACGAGCTACAAAAACAAGTTTAGCCTAAAGCTCTTGATACATATAGTCTGGATCTTCTCTATATTTTATTATATCCAAAAAATTTCCATGTTCTTCAATAGGCAACCTCCACCTTTGGTTTCCACATCATTTTTTTGGCAATGTCTCAAATTGCAGCTTTGTCTCTATAACCAAGTGATTGTAATGTAGAACTTTTTCGCCAGGCATATATTCAAAAAATTGAACACCATTTTTGTCTATCTTCAATATTTACTCATAATAGGTGCCTTCAATAAAAACTGAACCAATTGCATATGAATTTCCATCACCATCTACAGTTACTTTTGGAAACTTGTATTTTTCTTTCATGCATCTTAGTAGATAATAATCTACACCTTTCACATTGTTAGGATCTACAACCACAAAAAAATTATCACCTATACAAATGAATCCCATAAATTAAAAACAAAAGCAAGATAAAATATGAACATCACTTGTGATAAATTAAAATTAAATAAAAGAACATGTATGTGAACACACCTATAACAACTAAATCAAAAACACGTTCATAATCAGCTAAACATATAGGATCAAGAATTTTTATGTCATTTTAATCATCTTCATAAGGATGCATTTTGATTAACTCTTTCATATCCCACTATGAAACATATCCATTTTCAATATTCTCACATTAATTCATTGCATTGTCCTCAATTTAGTTAGCACAAAAGCATGATTTTTCTCTTACTTGATTCAATGGAGGCTTGTGGTGTCATGTAGTGATCACTTGATGTAAACTTCTAATACTAATAATTGTTTAAAAATTGTAAGGATTAGATCAATCAGTATTTGTTACAAATATAAAATAAAATTTACACATTTTTAAAATCAATAGTTATGATAAAAGTGAAATGCACCTGATAAAAATTTAAAAGAATTTGAACAAAATATTTTACCTTTCACTTCCTAAAAATAAGGTTTGTTGTATGTTGTGTCCCGATTAGCAAAATGACTTTGGCACCATTCAATAATTTTCTTTGAATCCTCTATGTTGTTACCTACATAAAAGAACTATCGATTTAAAGAAAATAGATCTAAGCTATATATAATATGTATTAAATGTGCACTTATTTTGAAATTATATTAAGAAATAGATATATTTAAACATTGAGTTCCATTTGTACCTATAATTTCATGTTGGCAAAAATCATTTTTCTCACATGCTCATGCTCCATCGTGCTCTGCTTTTCCATGTCCACTTTCAAAGAAGTTACACAAAAACTTAACATTGCATCTAGCATGATGCATGGATAGCCAATTAAAAGCTTTTGCAGACTTAAATTGTCCTGGGATATAGTTTTACACATGTTTGTAATCATTTAATAAAATTTATCAAATTGAAATCAAATATAAATTTACATATAAATTGAATTTATATACATACTATAATTCAATTAAAAGTAAATAATAACTTAAATGAGAATGAAAATGAATTGAAGTACATATACTTACCTGCATAACCATCAGACCAAATCTAGTTTTGTGAAGCATTTATCTCGTGATTCACAAGATCTTCAAAAAACATTGCAGAACAATGAGCTACATAGCTTCTATCATGAACCATATTATTGTTGATATAGAAATGAACCTCCTTGATGATAATGCATTCATTTGGATCAGTACATTCTACCTCATCCAAATAAAATTGTGTGTCTATAGGTCACTTGGACAAATATTGCAACTTTATCATAATGATAATCTTGAGCTTGAATCTCCAATTAAGAGTAAAATTTATAGTTCTTAGAGAAATCTACAACTGAAAGAATGCAACCAGGTGGAAAATAATTTTTGGAATCATGAAACTGTTTAGATTTTCATCGTGTACCATGACAATGTCGAATATCTAGATAAATGATAGCACAAAATCTGGTCATAAACTCAAGGTAGGGAAATTCACTCTCCTTCAATGCATTTTTTTGGATTCATATCTTGTCTTAATTTAGTATGTCTCATATTCAAATCTCTTCCACAAAAATGGCACTAAAACATCAAGGTTCACAAATTGCAATGGAAATTTATGTAAATCCCCACAATCAATGCATGCACTTTTTATACATTGTAGATTGAGCTCATATGAATTTTCTAATTTATTACATAAAATAGACTTCAAAAATTGTGTCATACTTCTAGGGATGAACATATTTGGATTAAGTACTTCCATAGCATTTTTATATGATTGCAAGTATAGATAAAAATTAACATGATTTCAACAACAAAAAATTTCACATACCTTATTTATGTGTACAAAGAAAGGGTGAAACCTCTCAAACATTCTCTAACATATTTTCACATCTGAAAATTCTTGCTTGAATGCTTCAAATAGTTCACATTGTGTTGTATCTATAAAATGTTTTGGATCTAAAATTTTCATACTGATCTCTTCATCTTTCATCTATATAGTGTCTCTTCTATTGGAAGAAACATGAGAGTGGTTGGTCCAATATTTAATGACCCATATTTTTACATCTTCAAAAATTCTATCTTTTCAAGGAAGTCTAAAAATATTTACCCAATTTTTTTTAATGTTTTCATCTAACATATATTTTCTCTTGATATATCTTTGAACAATTCTTCTAGATACATTCAAAAAATCATAAAATGCTTGAACTTGTTTTCTCTGTATTAGCCTCCTACTAGAAATCATAGTTATCAACGCTCTACGTGCAACACTTAAATTAGCTCCTTGACTTGTGCTATTAATATCGTTCAATGCATCTTGTAAATTTTAAACTATTGTTTGATTTACATTCTCTCTTGACATTTTCCTATTATCAACACCCAAAAAATCCAAAATAGGAGTCATTTCTCTTTTCCTGAAAAACCTAGCAAATAATTGTGCTCTTCAAAATAGACTTTTATTTTCAAAATATTCCTCCCATTTTTTGGCAATAAAATTTAATTGTGCTTTTAGGTACGATGCATTCAGATGAAATTTGAATATAAAGAGAATCCTCACTCATCTCCATCAAATTTCTCATGCCAGAAGAAATATTTCTACCTTGACTAATACCAATTTGTTTCCCTACTTGAATTGCATCTTCTTGAATATCAACAAGCTCTTCTTGAATCCCAATAGGTTGATCTTGATTATGTTTTGTATGACCTTTCATTTTCTCATCCCTTATTTGATCACATTTTTTTGATCTATTCCTTTAATTCTCCATTGCACAAACTATTCAAATTGAGAGCTTCAATTCACCTACATACAACAAACCATATACCCAATAAAAAAATCATAAATAAAATTTATAAGTTTTTAATTCTTACTAATTCAACAATGTTTTATTTTAAAAAATAAAATAAATAAAAATAGGAAAAAAATTAAGTATAAAATTAACTTGCTAGGAAAAAACCAAACCTTGTTGATGACAACTCTTTATAATCGCCATTGAATGCAAAAAAAGGCCAAATACTCCCCAAACATTGATTTTATTTAAAAATTAAATTTTAATTTGTTTTGAATTATTTTATTTTTTACATTTCTAATTTAAAAGAATAACCCTAATATATGAGGCTTAAGTGGCATGGTCACCCAGGCCGACTGAACCAGGTCCAATCAAACCATGTCTGACTGAAAGTGCTTGTGTGGCATCCTATGTGGTAGCCAAATCAGTAAAATTTTTAGAATCGTGAAACTTCTCACTTTTACGACCGATTTCTACAACAAAACTCAACTTTCTTAAAAATAAATACACTTTTGTATAGCTCGGAATCAAGAATATCCTCATATAAACTTTATAATGTCTTGATTAGATCTAATATATTATAATTACAAAATACTCCAAGTAGGTATTTTAACATTCAAGAAGACGTTGATTCAAAAAAAGAAAAAAGATAGTAAAATCATATCACAAAAATTTAAAAATAATTTGGAACACTAGAGGAGAGAGCCCTCTTCAATAATATATATATATATATTTTTTATTGGTATAAATTTGATAGGCGAAATAAGGTGGGAGATGAAAACTATCAATTTTGAGTAAGTTCAACTTTGAATAGTTATAACGGAGAAAATACACATCTGAAACCAATCTTTCTTTTTTTTCTGCATTGGCTATTGCAAGTGATTGTAGATTGTAACAAGCTGAAATTACTCAATAATAAGATTGAAATCTCTATTTGGTGGACATAGCCAAGGATTGGGTGAACCATGTTAAATATTTGTGTCTTCTTGTTCTACTTATGTGTGCTTTATTCTTTTTTATTATTGAATATATTTGTATGTAAATGTTAAATTTCTTTTTGCTAATCCTATGAAGTGGTATCAAAGTGAGTTGTTTTTCAGTTATCCTTTGTAGGAAGTTCTCACGGTTTAGTAGTAGTCTCACGGTTGAGTGGGACTAATGGCATATGAGGGTAAGTTGAAGGTTGAGAATTTTAATGGGTAGAACTTTCGGTTATGAAAAATGAAAATGGAGGAATTTCTCTATCAGAAGGATTTATGGTTTCCATTGGGAGGAAAATCCAAGAAACTGACAACAATGACTAATTAGGATTGGGATATTTTGGATAGGAAGACACTTGGTAGTATTTTTTTATGCTTGACACAATCGGTGGCATTTAGTATTATAGAAGGAAAGACAACTGAAGAGTTGATGGAAACCCTAGAAAAGTTATACGAAAAATCTTCCGCTTCAAATAAGGTATTTCTTATGAAGTGTTTATTTAATATGAAAATGCTACAAGGTGGGTCAGTTGTTGGTCATTTAAATGAGTTTAATATAGCTACAAACCAATTATCTTATGTTAGTGTCAATTTTGATGAAGAAATTATGGCTCTCTTGATTCTATGTTCTTTTCCTGAAAGATGGAATGGTTGTTAATAATTATGTTTTTGGTTCAAATACCCTAAAATTTGATGACATTGTTGGTGTTATTCTAAGTGAGGAAACTAATAGGAAAATCTCAAGTGGATCCACATTAGGTAGCATTTTGAATGTAGAAAGTAGAGGTAGATCAAGGGACAAAGGAAATAATTTTGGAGGTCATGGGAAATCCTAAGGATAATCAAAGGGAAAGAGGTCTCAATCTAGAGAAGCAAATTATTGTTGGTGCTATGGGAAACTAGGTCGTAAGAAGAAAGATTGCTTGTCTCAGAAGAATAAAGAAGGAGTCAAACAAGAAGGTAATAAGCAGGAAAATCTAGTAAGTAACAAATCTAAAGAGGATTTTTTCCTTCTTTCCCTTGAAAATGCTGATGATTCATGGGTTCTAGATTCAAGGGCTTCATTTCATGATACACCTCATAGAAGTTATTTTCTTGATTATGTCCAAGGGGATTTTGGGCTAGTTTATTTGGGAGATAATTAACCCTGTCAGATTGTTGAAAAGGGAAGAATTAAGATTAACTTATAGAATGGGAATCATTGGCTACTACAAGAGGTAAGGCATGTTCCAAGGCTGAATATGAATTTAATTTCAGTAGGGAAACTAGGTGATGAAGATTTCATAGTTACTTTTAATGAAAAAAATTGGAAGGTGTCAAAAGGTTCCTTAGTAGTAGAAAAAGGTGTGAAAGTAGGCACCTTATATCTTTGTACATGTCATATTGTTCCTTCTACTTTAATTGTTACAGAGAAAAGTCAATGTTCAGGGAAAGTTGCTACAGTTGAGCAGGTAGAATCTGAAACAGTCATTGTGGATTCTAAAATAGCACTATGGAACAACAGACTTGGGCACATGAGTGAAAAAGGTATGAAATTAATTCATTCAAATAAATTTTTACCAGGTCTAAAATGTGTCAATATAGATTTCTGTGAAAGTTGTATGTATGGAAAAAAAAGAGAGTTAGTTTTCTAAAGAGTGGGAAGGAAAAGAAAGATGAGAAGTTAGAGCTTGTGCATATAGATGTATGAGCACCAGCTTGGGTATCTTCCATTGGTGGCTCTCTCTATTATGTTACATTCATTGATGATGGAAGTAGGAAAGTATGGATTTATTTCCTTAGGTAGAATTCTGATGTATTTGAAACTTTTAAAAAATGGAAAATCTTGGTTGAGAATGAGACTGGTAAAAGCCTAAAATGTCTCAGATCTGATAATGGTGGTGACTATTTCAAAAAATATTTTGAATACTATTGTTCCTCTAATGGTATTCGTAGGCACAAAATGGTTCCAAGGACTCCACAAGAAAATGGAGTGGTTGAACGCATGAATAGGACAATAATGGAGTGTGCAAGGAGTACGAGGTTGCATGATGGGATGCCCTTAAACATGTTGGTAGAGGTTGTTAAATTTTTTTTTAATTTAATCAATAAAGGTCCCTCTACTCCTTTGGGTTGTGGTATTCTAGAGGAAACATGGATAGGTAAGAAGATGAGTTATTCTTTTCTCAGAACCTTCAATTGTGAAGAATTTGCACATATAGATTCTAAAAATAGAACCAAGATGGAAGCTAAGTCAAAGAAATGTATATTTTTTGGATATGACATTGATTAATTTGGCTCTAGAGTTTGAGATGTTGAAACTCATAAAATTGTACGAAGCAGGGATGTCATATTCAATGAGAAAGTGTTGTACAAAGATCACTTGCAATAGCACGAGAAGAAATAAAATGATTATGTAGTGCTAGATGATACTCCAAAAGATGATGTTCTAGTGGTTCCTCATGCTCCAAAACAATAGAAAAAACACATACCACAAACTCCAGTGAATGTTAGACAGTCAAAAAGCCTTAGTAGACCTCTTGAAAGGTTCTCTCCCTCTTTGTATTCTATTTTATTAATAGATGTTGGTGAACTAGAAGGATATGATGAAGTTGTCCAGGTGGATACAAAGGTTCAATGAGAACTTTCCATGGAAGAAGAAATGGATTCCTTGCTGAAAAATCAGACTTAGGAATTATGTAAGTTACCTGGAGGTAAAAAGGCATTACCAAATAAATGGGTTTACAGGCTGAAAGAGGAGGGTGGAGGTAAGAAAATATTTAAAGTTAGGTTAGTTGTAAAAGGATTTGCATAGAAAAAGGGCATTGATTTTGATGAGATCTTTTCTCTAGTTGTAAAAGTGACTTCTATACACACTGTTTTAAGTATTGTGCCTATTAAAGATTTGCATTTGGAACAAATTGATGTTAAAACTACTTTTCTCCATGGTGATTTGGAAGAAGAAATATATATGTAATAACCAAAAGGTTTTGAGTTCAAAGGTAAGGAGAACTTAGTGTGCAGATTGTAGAAAATTTTATATGGCTGGAAGCAAGCACCTCGACAATGGGATATTAAATTTGATAACTTTATGGCTCAACATGGCTACAGTTGGTGTAATTCACACCATTGTGTTTATTTTAATAGGATGGATGATGACATCTACGTTATTTTATGTTTATATGTTGATGATATGCTAGTAGGAGGGTCTAACATGGATCACATTAATGAGTTGAAACAAGTTAGCACATTCTTTTGCTATGAAGGATTTGGGGGTAGAAAAACAAATCCTTGGTATGAAAATTTACAAAGATGGGAACAACAATAAATTGACTCTATCTTGGGCTGATTATGTTGAAAATTTGTTGCAAAGATTCCATATGTAGAATGCAAAATTTTTCATTACATCTTTGGGTAGTCATTTCAAATTGACTAAGGAGATGTGTCCCAAGACACAAGATGACGAAGGAAAAATGTCCAAGGTACCATATGCCTATGCTATAGGTAGTTTGATGTATGTCATGGTATGCACTAGACCAGATATTTTCCATGTTGTAGGAGTTTTTAGCAGGTATTTGAGTCATCCTAGAGTTGAGCATTAGAAACCAGTAAAATGGATTCTCATATATTTGAGAGGTACATCCAATAAATGTTTATATTTTGGAGGCTCTAATATTGATTTAAAAGGCTATGTTGACTCAGATTTGGTAGGGGATTTAGATACCAAGAAGAGTACCACTGTATGCACCCTAAAATGGTCACCTAGACTTTGGGCCCCCATTCAGCAATTTATCAAATCCCTGAATCAGTATTTTCAAAAAAATAGCATTTTTCAAATTATATCAATTTCCTTGATCAAATCCTATTTCTATCATTTATTCAATTATTTTCCATGGGCTAAACCATTTTATCCTAAGTTGTTATTTATTTAAAAGGAATTTCCTCCCCTTTTAATAAATAAAAATCCCCCACCTTTCCTCTTATCCTAAGTTGCACAAATAAAGCATTATTCTTATTTTATAAAAAGAAGAAAAGGCCTTTTTGTCTCATATGGACACAAAAGTCAACTCTTATTTTCTCATTGGAGGATATTTGTGCACATGGATTGCTCCTCTTTCAAGCTCCACCCTTGATTAAATCTTTTTTCTCTTAATCTCCATGGTCCATTCCTTTTCAATTCCTTTAAAAGGAGAGCTCTTTTCTCATTCTAGGATCCCAACTTTTTATGCTAATCTTATGCTGCAAGATTTCTTGGAGATTTTGGAGCTTTTGGAGATCTTCTTTCATTCTAGTTTCATTCTTACATCATAGCTTTCATGGCATCTAGCTTAGTTTCCTTTATGCTCTAGATTAGCTCACATAGCTTAATTAGCAAGGGTTTATAATACTTTCATTTCCATAGCTTAACTTGCATCTTCATTCTTAGCATAGTTGCATTGCATTTCCATTGTTGATTCTTGAGGATATTGGCATTCTTGCCCTTGTCTCTTTGAGTCTCCCTTTGTGTGGTTTACTAGCAAGGTTGCATGCTTCAATGGCTCTAGTTGAGAGCACTATCAACATCCTTGTGACTCCATGACTAGGGAGCTCTAGGTCACTTTCTCAAGGTTTCTCATTCATGGATTCCCTTGGAAGTAATGACTTAGAGAAGTGCATTATTTAGTGTGTACATTTTTGGCACCCACCATGGGGCAGAACACTCTTGTTTTGTCCTTCTTTTTATGCATTTCCATCTTTTTTCATCGATATTTGCTTGCTGTTTCAGCTTGCTGGTTTTTTTTGATGGAAATATCATGCGGCAGTTTTCCAGTGTCGTACAATAGTTTATTGTATACCAGTGTGATATTTTACTAGTTAAAGTATTGCATGCCCTTTCAGACTCTATCACATTGTTGTTCTATTCTCTGTCGCATGCAGGTATCAAGAACTATGGCATGGAGATAAAGTATCACACTAGTATAGAGAGAAATATCATATGATCCTTTCTCTGACATAAGTATCACCTAGGCCTGGTAGTGAGCATTTTTTGTCATTTCTTTACAAGATTTACTTGGTTTGATTTGGATTTCTGATTTGTTGTGGCAGAATAGAGCTTTATTTGTAGATTTTATTTGGTTTTGATGTGCTAACCCTTGTAGGGCTAACAAGTTGTGCTTGTATGTGCTCTCATTGCTTGATTATTTTCTTAAAAGAATGCATGTCAAAGCTCCAAATGCACAAGGGATACTAATGGTTTTTGCAGGGCTGATCAAAGCATAAAAACCAATCAAGTGCTTGTTTAATTGCTTTCTTTTTAAGTGTGGCATATACTAGTTGTTTCATTTATTAGGCACTTAATATCTTGTTGTTGGAGTCTTTTGGTGGTAGGAGAAGTATGCTTGTCATCCTTGTGGTGAACTAGAAAATCTTGACCCATCTTTAGATTTTAAAAGCAAGAGAGTAATTGAACCTTTTCTTGGTGTGTTTGGGAGAAATTTTTGAGCTAGGATAATATGCTCTTCACCCTTGAGGTGAAACAGAAATCCTAAAACTCAAAGGTTGATCCACTCTTTGTTTAGCTCTTTAGAATCCTTTAGTAGACCTACTCTTGAGTAATCAAGAGGAACGACCCAAGTGGGGATAAGATTTTTGCTAGCTATTCTGACCCACTATAAACTCAAGGCTATCAAGGACACAAAAACTTGGTAGACGTAGTACTTGTCTTCGCTTGATGTGAGTACTTGTAGGATTGTGACCATCAGGAAAATGTTGAGCAAGAATGCTTAAGGTACTCTTGTGGCCACGAGGTCCATTACTTACCGCAAGGTAAGGAGTCCCTTTGGGGAGCAAGAGGGGTATTATGAATAGAAGCCCTTACTAAGAACCATAGATAGAAGCCACCCTATTTTTCCACTTAGCTTCTTGGTGCAAGGATTGATCCTAGTGGACTAACCCGGATCACCCCAAGATTACTCACCATCTGTGTTCCTTTGGTTGTGTCATTGGCACTTCTATGACAAAGCCAATATCTAATGTGGGAAACCACTTTGTGTGAGGAAATGGAGCATCAAGTGCAGGCCAAGTTGTTAAGTATTGAGCCATTGTCTTTTTAGGCTAGTAAGTGCTTGAAGTGTTCTCACTGTGATATACCTGTGCAAACATTCTTAAACATCAAACATCATGGTAGCATTCATAAGATTTTATTTCTTTGATATCACAATTTCTTGTCTTGGAAAGCTTTCTTTTTCCCTTCTACAAGTGTTTTACGACATGTTTGATCAACTACTATTTGCAAACTTGTCTGATTACTGCTAGTACTGTGTTTGAAATAAGAAAATCCAACCATCAGACTGAAACATTAACCAAATTGCCTTTAAAAACTAAAATTTTTACACTCACTGGTCAAGATTCATATGATCCTGAAACTTTATCGTGCATTGTACTGAGATTTATCATGCTATAGTTCGTTGCTGCAAAACTATCGCACTGCTTGGTTGGAAAGAATCACACAAGTTGCTTGGAAACTGTCTCACTACTTAGTGCAAAGTATCGCCTGCCAAATTGTATCATCCTATTGTTCTGAGAACTATCACACATAGTTATTTTGTTGTCTCATTTTTGCTTGTTGTCTTACTGATTTGTGTCACTTTCAATTTTCCTTGGTCAGTCTAGGTCAGATCTTAGGTACTGTGACATGTTGCTCAATATCCAAATGAACTCAAATGGTATCAATTTGCACAAAATTACTCTTGGTCTTCTTTCTTCCACATCTCCCATGTCTTCCTAGTCTCCCATTTTCATCATTTCTCTTCTTCCTTCATGTTTCTTCTTCTTCTTCCTAGACTCTTCATGTCTTCTTGATTCTTTTCCTCTTATTATCTAGTCTACTTTCTTCTATTCATCTCTTCTGTCATTTCCATGCTTGATTCCTCCTCCTCTGGAACCATGAATTTCAACTATCTTGTTATGGAACCTCTCTTGAAAATAGATGATCTCGAACTCATTGCCCAATTTGAAGAATTTTATTCCTTTGATAATCCTTCTAGATATGCATGGGTGATAAACTTAAGGCAAAAATAAAACAAAAATTGCTTGAATCAGACACCTTTGCTAGAATCATAGACATGATCATGTCACGACCTCCTTCTTCCAAACATTCTTCATCATCTAAATCTCCTCATTCTTCCTCATCTTCCAAGTCTTATCATGACTCTTCTAGACATTATGTGCATTCCTCATTATCCAAGTCTTCTTCCTCCACTAGGTCTTCATTTTCCTCTTCTTCTCAATCTCATTCCTCTTCTACTTCTCCCAAGAGTCTTACTCCTTAATATGAGAAATATAATAATCCTTGTGATACCTCTCCCATGAAGAGTGACACGCCCACCTTTGATGACTATGATGAATATTATGATGGCTATGATGATGAACCATGTAGTCATACCTATGAAACCTCTACTCCTAAGAGTCCTCCTAGTCGTGTGCTCATGCTTACTGGAAATGGGTCATCACATTTGATAGATCATGATGGTGATCCATATGATTCTGATTTTGAACAAGACTTTGATGATTTTTTTCAACAATACCTAGATGATACATCCACTTCTGTTGAGGAATATAAAATGTATTGCATAGATATGAAGCGTAAATACTATAAGAATCCTTCATCTAAGGACTCTCCTATTGTAAATAAAGATTACACTCTTAAGAAAGATTGTGTTAGTGATGTACCTTTGTCTTGTGATGGTTCCCTTCCATCCCCTACTTCCTCCAATAACCATATATTTCCTAAAGCTTTTGAGTCTCTCAAATCCTCCATAAATCCCTCATTCAAGAAAGATCCTAATAATTTGCATGCAATTCCCTATAGTTATCCTCAAGGGCTACCTCTTAAAGAAACTCAAGCTAACCTTCACTTGGCTACAAATAATTTCAATGATGCTAAACCTAAAGAGCCTAAGCCTTTATGTGCCATAATGCCTACTTCAGCTAGTCCTTCACTATCTCTTCCAAAGTCTTCCACACAATTCTAATATGCTTCCTCATCCTTATAAGTGGCTCCATGTCAAGAGGACTCTAAAAATGATAAAGAAAAAAACATAAAGAAAGATCAAGATCAAGAACCATCCATGTCATCCAATCATTTTCATGATGTCTCTTATCTGCTTCAAGGTTCTTGTGATCCTCTATGCCCTTTCTCATTCATTCCATCATCTCTTAAGTCTTCTCCTAAGAAAGATCATGCTACTACTTACACCATTGAGCTTATTGAAAATCAAAATAAACTTACTCCACTTGCGCCTTCCAAAGATGATACTTCCATTAAGGTTATTAAAAATAGTGTTGTTACTTCGATGTTAAGCCTATTGAAAATCAAGAGAAAGATTATATACTTATGCTAGCCAAAGATCCTTGTCAAGATCAAAGCCTTCCATCTTCTTATTCTACCACTCCATCTTTTCTTCCACTTTCTACTCTTCCTAAGTCTTTTCAAGCTTTGAACAATCCTATCAAAGAATTTTCTCCTATTCAAGATGTTCATGATCCTATTGCAAATCCTAATGCTCACTCTAAAGATGTTGATGTCCTTGTTTGTCATATAGATGTTGATGAACTTATTGATTATCCTTTTGTATCTTCCACATCCATCCTTGGACCTCTTCCACTAATACTAAGGGCTTCACATCTTCCTTCCATCTTGGGCCCTTATGTCCCTTCACTTTCCCCTCCTAACTCTCCTAATTCATCATCCATCTTGGGTCCTTACATCCCTCCATCTTCTATCTTTCCTCAAGATCAACATATAGATACATACCCTTGAATCCTTTTCATCCATCCACCCATCTAAACCATTCATATCCTCCTTCTTCCATAAGTCCCAAGTCTTTTGGAAGTAACTTGAATGTTCAATACAAGAAAAAGAAGCAATACAAGAATCCATCAAAAAAATAAGATCACCATGTCTCCTCTAATCGACATGGAGGCATAAAGTAAAAAGAGATATCTAAGAAGAAAACTACAAGACAAGTATGGGTTCCAAAATTCATCATTGAAGATATTCTCTCTAAATCATAAAAAATAAATGAAAAGCCTACAACTATATGGATTCCAAAGTCTCTCTTGAAAGAGTTTGATATTGAGCAAAAAGTGAAGTTGACATTCAAGTTTCCAAAAGCTTCCACTTCATCTTCTTCCAAAAACATTCTTCCATTCCATGTGCCTAAACCACAACCTCTGCTATCCATTCACCATATTCCTTCACGTATTCTTTCATTCATGTTTCCTCCATCCTCTCACCACCCTTCAAGGTGTGTATTGATGTTGATCTTGCCTTCCTTTCCATCCACCCTTTCACAATCCTTTCATTCATTATCCTTCTACCTTCTATCCTTTTTCCTCATTTTCCTATTCCTCCTATCTTCCAACCTCACTCACTTTACATAAAACCTTATCCTCCATTTTTTCTCTTGCATCTTCCTTTCCCTATCAGCATCTTTGAGCATATCATTTTGAATCCTTGGCATGTCATGGTTTATCCTTTCAAGGAGCATTATCTAAAAATCTTGCCTTCCTCCAAAAATAAAAAAATAATTCAAAAAAAAATTAAAAAAATAAAAAAATAAAAAAAAATAAAAAAATTGAAAATGTGCCTTGGTGGAAACCTGGAAATAGGCACCTTGGTAGCAAAAGTAAAGAGAAATAAATTCATCCTATGGTGAAAACCACTCCCTTGTGGCACCTTGGATAAGTACCATGATGAAAACCTGGCAATCAGGCATCATGCATAGTTCTTCTACATATTTCATCCATTCTGTCTTCTCTCTTTGATCTTGACAATGTTGACCTATACATGAACATTTGGCTATCTTGTGAGCTACCTTACGATGATCTTTTTTTCATTCCATTCATGTTTAGCCTTCATGTTTATTTTCCTCCATTCATTATAGCCTTTCACTATCCTTTTCCCCTTGGTCTTGATCTAATAAAAAAGAGTAAAAACACGATGCTATGAAGCCTCTTGACATGTCTACTCCTTTGGACTGCATCATTTCCTTCTTTTGCATTATGCCTTTGTGACTTATCCTATGCTAGCCTTTCATTGCTTGTCCAAATGTGCTTTACATGACATTTTTTTTCCCTAGCTTGGGTACTCTTGAGGAGTTTTCCATTGAGGATTTCTTTCCTTCATTCTCCTTCATTCTCTTGTCTTCCATCTCTTCCACTAGCTTGATATTCCTTCTTGTCCTCCACCTTGCTAGAAATTGGGACTACATGATGTGATCTTTCTTGGGAGTTTGATGCCCATTCTGTCTGGGGGCATCCTTTGTACATACTTATTGATCCTGAAAAAATTCCAAAACAAATCATATATGACGCTGAAAAAATCCTAAAAAGCATATAAAGTCGTGAAAAAATACAAAAAGATCAAAAAATGCAAAAAATTTAAAAAAATAGAAAAAGTGCCTTGGTGAAAACTTGGAAATAGGCGCCTTGGCTACAAAAATACAAAAAAATTAAAAAAAAAATAAAAATCTCCAAGTGGTGAAAACCTAGAAACAAGCGCTACTTGAGGCCTTTGCACCCATGTTTCTTAGCACGTGTCCTCGACACTTAGCCTTTCTCTATCATGCCTTGTCCTTGTTACCTTGGTTTGGAATTGGTCTTTGTCTTTTTCTAGGGGGCATAACTATATTAGCTTTGGTCTCTAGGATGCGTTGGTCTTTAGGACATCTTGCAAATGGTGTTTTTCAACACCACCCAAACTATATTTTTCAACACTACCCTAGCGTTAGGTGTTTCTCAACACTTATTAGATATCTTACCCGTAGTCTAGCATGATATGATATTTTCTCACTGGCAGATGTGATACTCAAAGTTTGACTCTATGACCTACACACACACACTTAAACACTCGATTCCATGAGACTTGCTTGACTTTATTTCTTTGTGTGCTGTCTATGATGATTACTTTGATGAGTGTTCTCTCCCTAGTAGTTTTCGATGATGCCGAGCTAGAAGATTGGGGGCATGAGGACATGTTTTATTTCTTTTCCTACTTGTGGGTATATTTTGTTGGTCCTAACTATCATTAGCATTTTTTCTTGTTCCACTTGACATTAGGGTCTACAAGGTATTATCCTTGATTATTTTTTGCAAGTGCATGCTTATAGTCATCTTGAATTTCTTGTGTCTTGATACAAGCATAATCTTGCTATATTAAATTTAGGTAGTCTCATTGTACTAGTCATCTTGACCTATATGTCTTTGATGCTTAGGTGGGATTCCCACATATCTATCTAATATAGATCATATTCAGATTCACATAGTCATACTAGTGTGCATTGTATGATCTTGTGACGCTACCAATAATGCTTGATGATGAATATTAGAGTCTAAAAGCTTTGTGACCTTGCAAGTAAACCACTTTTCATAGTATCTTGCATTTTTAGGTTCATGTTAGTTTAGTTTTGCATCTTGCATATGGAGAGAGCTCTCCTTCATCTTTCGTGGACTTGTCGGTCAACTGCGCTCACCTTTCCTTTTCTCCATCATGTCTTTCACTCCTTGTCTTTAACATCACATCCTTTTCTTGTCATCACAATGGGTTAATCTTATCATCATATATAAAATGACCTTTTTTGCCCCTTATATAGCATTTTGACTTTTTGACCAATTTTCAAAACATCTTGAAATTGCACAAAAATTGCACCCCTAGCTAAGTGCGATGTTCTGGATCCATTTTTGGGATCAAAATCAAAATCTAAGTTAATCTTGATAGTCAAAATCTCATTTCAAAATTTCACCCTCTTTTGTGCAATTGGCTGACCATTTGAGGCCTGATCCTTCGATCTTTGTTGGGGCATCTTCATTTCTTCATCCCCGTCTCTTTCAACCTTCTAGTCTTTCATTCATTTTCATTCGCTTCATCTCTCTGAGGTTTGACTCCATTTTTATCCAATATCTATTTTGGTCAAACCTAGTCAAACTAGGGCATGTCTTCACTGCTTGATGGTTATCCTATCATCTTTCACCTTCGATTATGATTTCTAGTGATTTTATCAAATTTATCAATTTGTTGTTTCTCCTCTACCTAATTTCAATTTTGATTCCAAGGGGGTAGTACCTATCAGCTTTAATCCTTGATTTAGCTTATCAATAAGCCTTGCTTGAGATTCTTATCTCTTATTTGAGACTTTATTATCACCTAGCTATACAGGTGTTGGTCTTGTCTTTCAGCTTATCTTTGTCAGCTTATGCTTATTCTTGTCCTGATGTGTTCCCATCCGTCGAACACACATCTGGGTTGTTTTGTGATCCCAAATCGATCTCACATTTCAATTCCATTCTTTGATTGCATGTGATCCCAAATCGATCTCACGTTAGTCAAATAGGGGTAAATGTATGCACCCTAAAATGGTCACCTAGACTTCAGGCCCCCATTCAACAATTTATCAAATCCTTGAATCAATATTTTCAAAAAAATAGCATTTTTCAAATTATATCAATTTCCTTGATCAAATCCTATTTCTATCAGTTATTCGATTATTTTCCATGGGCTAAACCATTTTATCCTAAGTCTTTATTTATTTAAAAGGAATTTCCTCCCCTTTTAATAAATAAAAAGCCCCCACCTTTCCTCTTATCCTAAGTTGCACAAATAAAGCATTATTCTTATTTTATAAAAAGAAGAAAAGGCCTTTTTGTCTCATATGGACACAAAAGTCAACTCTTATTTTCTCATTGGAGGATATTTGTGCACATGGATTGCTCCTCTTTCAAGCTCCACCCTTGATTAAATCTTTTTCCTCTTAATCTCCATGGTCCATTCCTTTTCAATTCCTTTAAAAGGAGAGCTCTTTTCTCATTCTAGGATCCCAACTTTTTATGCTAATCTTATGCTGCAAGATTTCTTGGAGATTTTGGAGCTTTTGGAGATCTTCTTTCATTCTAGTTTCATTCTTACATCATAGCTTTCATGGCATCTAGCTTAGTTTACTTTATGCTCTAGATTAGCTCACATAGCTTAATTAGAAAGGGTTTGTAATACTTTCATTTCCATAGCTTAACTTGCATCTTCATTCTTAGCATAGTTGCATTGCATTTCCATTGTTGATTCTTGAGGATATTTGCATTCTTTCCCTTGTCTTCTTTCCCTTGTCTCTTTGAATCTCCCATTGTGTGGTTTACTATCAAGGTTGCTTGCTTCAATAGCTCTAGCTGAGAGCACTATCAATATCCTTGTGATTCCATGCCTAGGGAGCTCTAGGTCACTTTCTCAAAGTTTCCCATTCATGGATTCCCTTGGAAGTAATGACTTAGAGAAGTGCACTATTTAGTGCATACAACCACATGTTATGTTTTTATTATTGGTGTGACAATGGTGAGTTGGATTTCTCAACTACAAAAGGTGGTTTCTTTATCCACTATAGAGGCAAAGTATGTTACTGCTACAAAGGTAGGTAAGGAGATGATATGGCTAAAATTCTTCATGGAAGAGTTGGAAAAATCACAAAGTGAAAATTATCTATTTACAGATAGCCAAAGTGTCATCCATCTTGCAAATAATTTTTCCTTGCATTCAAAGACCAAACATATACAGTTGAGGTATCACTTCATTTGGTCAATATTGGTTAATGGACAGTTAAAGTTGGACAAGATACATATAGATAAAAATTCAGCGGATATGTTTACAAAGGTAGTAAAAAGGGAGAAGCTAAAATCCTCTTTAGCTTTGGTTGTTCTTCAAGACTGAAAAAAATAAAAAGAACAACAGAGTCCAGGGTGTGTCAATCCAATGGGAGCTTTAGCGGTAGCGGTGTTTGGTGCAAGAGCACCTAGGATCTTGGCTAAGGTCCTACTCTATTTTGGCTTGTACTGATCCTAGCTAGGTTAGGATAGTTAGAGGTTCTAGATTATAATATAGTTGGTGCATTTGGATGGTCTAGATTTGGCTTAATCCAATCTAGTACCCTGGTTAAGTCTTGAGTGTTAATTAATGGTCCTTGAGTTAAATTTTGGCTTGGCATTGGGATTTGGGCAAAATGACCTATTTATGATAGGGAAAGGTGGAAATAAACCTAAAATGGATTTTCTAATGTTTTTCCACCATTTTATAAGGTTTTGATGTCATTAGACCTAGGGAGAGAAAGAAAACCAAAAGTGGTCAAAATGTTGTCATGACAACATTTACAACTTTGAAAAGTTGCATGACAAAATTTGTCTTGGCAAAGACAAGAGAGTTTTTATGGCATGGTTGGTGTTCTAGCCACTTTTCCATGTTGGGGAAAATTATTTAACACCATTTGAGCCAAAATCCTAAGGTTAAACACTATTACAAGCTTTTACAACTTTTTATCAAGATCTCTCTACCTAGGTTTTGTATCACAGTCTATTTGTGAAATAAATCCAAAGGATGTAAATGGATTGAATCCCAAGTTTTGGCACTGGATTCTTTTAAATAGCATAGTTTTTTAATTTTCCATAGATTAGGAGTTCTTTGCTACATATCTTTTAAGTTTTTTTTATTGTTTTGTGAAGTTAGCTAGTCACTGAGGTGTGTTTCCATGGCTCCCACATGAAACCCTACTATGAAATCATCATAGGGATTTGGGAAATATTAAGGGATCCTATGTATAGTGTACATACAAATGGAGGAGTCTTGGAAGTTTTATTGGCCATGAATGCAAGCAAGCCCTAGGTGAGCATAGTGACCCCAATTAAGGAGCTTTCACTTGATATTGTATGTGTCAGTGCATGGGTTCGATGGTGGAGTTAAGTTAAATGCATGGAGAGAGTAGTTGGACTCATACATAGACCCTCCAAGAAGATTGGGGTCTGAACAATCCAACCAAGGAGACTTTGAAGACAAGAAAGTATGACTGGTTCAGGAGGCTCAATTAGCCCTAACAATCCTTAAATTTAGGAAGGGCATGTACAGACAGTTTGAGGAGGAGAAACCTACAAAATCTTGGATAAATATGAAAAGGCTATTAGAATCCATAGTATATTTTTTGGGTTATTTAGAAGCATTTCACACAAATAGCCAAAAACTAGTCAAGAAGACCTAGTTGAGGGCTATTAGGTAATAGGCTTTTGAGACAAAAATTGGAGATCGGTAACTAGAATCTTGATACCTTGGGTTATAAGGATCAAGATTGAACTAAGGAGGTCAAAAAAAACATAGGAACCCCTCCAAGACACCAAATTAATTGACAAGAGCCAAACAATCCATTAGAGAAGAGCTAATGGAGTTGGGAAGATTAATGTAATTGGAGATAGATACCCTAGTGAAGCACTAGAGAATGTCAACTTGCATGGAGGCATTGAGAAGTCCTAAACCAAGTAAGAGGGGAATTAGAAGATCCTAGGAGTGATTGGGATCTTGGTGGATTGGAAGTTAGGAGGTTCCTGATCAAGTTAGTGCAAGCACACTAGATTGTATCTATTAGATTGGTATCAGAGCACACAAGATTAGACTTGTTGGTGAATGTTTCAATCAAAAGAATCAATTGGGGAGTCTACAATGGTGAGTAATGAAAATTTAGTTAGGAAAATGGAGGATCTAGAAGAAGACAACTGAATACTTAGAGAAAGACTAGCTCAGTTGGAGAAGAAATTGGATCAAGTAGATGAAAAGATAGAAGAAGTCAAGGATAATCTAGAAGTAAAGAACAAAGAAATACCCCTAGATGATGAGGTCCCTGAACTAGACCCTATCATTATAGAGGAACCATTCCTTAAATAATTTCCATAAGTGGAAAATATTTGGAAGGGGTACCCATATTCAGTGGGAAAATGGAACCAAAGGTGGTAATGGATTGGATTGAGAGACTTGAAAACTAGTTTGAGTGTGATGGAATAACTGGGGCCCAAAAGGTAAGAGTAGAAAAATCAAGACTTAGGGGATATTCTCTCACTTGGTGGAATTTCATCCAAGATGAGAGGGAGAAAGAAGGGAAGAAGCCTATAGCTACATGGAAGGCTATGGTGGCTAAGGTTAGAGAAGCATATGTCCCTAAGGATTACAAAATCCAATTGCACAAGAAAAGATAGAGTCTTAGGAAAAAATAATTGGATGTCAAATCATTAATTGAAGAGTTCCAAAGATTGTGTATGAGGTCTAGAGTGGATAAAGATGAGAGTGTGAAGGAAGCCATATATCTGAATGGTTTAATGTGGAATATACAAGATAAGATTAGTCTCTTGACTCCTACCACAGTGCAGAGATGTCATCAATTAGAAATCAAGGTGGAAGATAAAATGAGAAAGAAATAAGACCCAAAGATTAATAAATAATGAGGAAGAGGAAGAGATGGAAGGGGCCCTAGAGGAGGTTTTGGAGGTAGGAGTGTGGAACCAAAGACCCAAGGAGAGATAAAGTTGACAGAGAAACATGAAAGTGGCTCAAACTAAGGAGGCTACAATAGAGGTAGAGGTTCAAATAATAGTGGAAGAGGAAGGAACAATGGTCAAGGAAGAGGGTCATATTTTTCCAACATGAAGTGCTACCACTGAAACTAGCTAGGACATCCAACCTATAGGTTTCCAGAGAAAGGGTCTACATCACAAAGTAATGAAAGAAGAGTCAGCTATGTCCAAGAAGAGGTATCTTGTAGAAAAAATGTAGAAGTACCCTTAGAGTCAAAAGAGGGGGAGAATTTGATGATTAGAAGAACACTTATCAAAGAACCTATCTGAGAAGAACCTAGCCAAAGAAGAACACTGTTTAGAATAAAGTGTAAAATCTTGGGGAAAGTTTGTAAAGTCATCATTGATTTAGGGTCTACTGATAGTATTGTGTCAAAGGAGGCAATGAGTAAGCTCAAACTCCAAAGGATTCCCCACAACAATCATTTCAGAGTCTCTTGGTTAAACAAGGGGTAACATGTCCTAGTTAATGAGAAAGCATGGGTGGACTTCTCCATTGGGAGGTATATGGATAGAGTGTTATGTGATGTCTTTCCTATGGATGCATGTCATATATATTGGGAAGGCCATGGAAATCTGATAGGCAAGCCATGCATGAAGGGTATGAGAATGCCTACACATTCAAGAAGGATAGAGTTACTTTCAAGATATAGTCTTTGCTAGAGGAAGGGGAAGCAAGTTCAGTAGGGCCTAATGTTCTTTTAATGGGTGAGAAGGAGTTCTTGAAGACTCTAGAAAAAGGTGAGGGAGTAGGGTATGCACTATTCTTAAAGCCCATGGAGGAGAAGATAGAAAGGAAGACAAAGTTACCTATAGAGGTTCAAGAGATGTTGGAGTAGTTCCAAGACATTGTAAGTAAAGGAAAACCAGCTAACCTACCCCCTGAAAGAGCTATTAGCCATCAAATATATTTCATCTGATGGGCTACCCTTCCAAATAAATCTTCCTATAAGATGACACCTCAATAGAATGAGGAGATTTCCAAACAAATCCAAGAGCTCATAGACCAAGGTCTAATTAGGAAAAGTATTATCCCATGTGTTTTTCCTACTTTATTAGCTCCTAAAAAGGGGGGTACTTGGAGATTATGTATTGATTCTAGGGCTATCAATAGAATCACCATTAGGTATAGGTTCCCTATTCAAAGAATAGAAGACTTGATGGATTATTTAGGGGAAGCCAAGTACTTCACTAAGATTAATCTAAAGAGTGGGTACCACCAAATTAGAATCAAAAGGGGGGATGAGTGGAAGACCGCCTTTCAGACCAATGAGGGACTTTATGAATGGATAGTCATGCCATTTGGGTTGTCCAATGACCCTATCACCTTTATGAGGCTAATGTATAAAGTGTTGAAGGACTTCATTGCTAATTTTGTGGTAGTATACTTGGATGATATCCTAATTTATAGAAAAACTAAAGAAGAACATCTTGGGAACTTGCAAGATGTGTTTCAAAGGTCGCATGAAGAAAGACTAATGATAAACTTGGACAAGTGTGAATTTTTGAAGTAGGAACTAGTGTACCTTGGCTTTGTACTATCACAAGGAAATCTCAAAATGGACCCAAGAAAGGTGGAGGAAATTATTAATTGGCCTACTCCTAAGACTTCTATAGAGGTGAGAATTTTTTATGGACTAGCTCAGTACTATATAAAGTTCATTAAGAAATTTAGTGTTATATAGGCACCAATGATAGAAACTATCAAGGGTGGTATGAAAACCAAGTTTTAATGGAATGAATAAGCACAATACGTGTTTGAAGTGTTGAATAAAAGGATAGCCACACAACCCATTTTAGTTCTCCCTAGTATTGAAAAACTTTTTATTGTTGAGTGTGATGCTAGCAACATTTCTATTGTGGTTGTCTTAAGTTAGGAGGGCATACCAGTTGCTTTCCATAGTGACAAGCTTCATGAGGCAAAAAGAAAGTACTCCTCCTATGACTTGGAGTTGTATTCTCTATTCCAAGCCTTAAGGAAGTGGAGACACTACCTCCTTCCTAAGGAATTAATGGTTTATACAAATAATCAGGTCCTTATCTTTCTAAATTCTCAAGACAAACTTAGTCACAAGCATATGAAATGGGTGGAGTATATCCAAGCATATACATTCACCATTAAGCATAAGAAGGGGAAACAAAACAAGGTTGTTGATGTACTAAGCAAAAGACTACTGAAAATACAAGAGATTAAACTAAGAAGCATAGGTATCAATAGCTTCAAGGATCTATACTCAAAAGATGAAGACTTTGAAAAGGCCTAAAAGGTGTGTAAGGATCACCAAAATCATATTCATGGCATGTTCTCTGATTATAAAATACAGAATGAGTTTTTGTTTAAAGGGGGTCAGCTTTATGCGCCAAAAGTTTTAATGAGAGAGAATCGGATTCAAGAGAAGCATAATGGAGCTCTTATTGGACACTTTGGGGTCAACAAGACCCAAGAATTGGTGCAAAGGTATTAATTTTGGCCTAAAATAAATCAGGATATCAAAAAATATGTGGAGTGTTGTATTTTTTGCCAAAATTCCAAGGGAACATCTTCCAATGCAAGTCTTTATCAACTTCTTCCCATTCCTAGCAAATCATGGAAATGTCTTATCATGAACTTTGTGGTGGGCTTACCTAAGACAAAGCAAGGGTATGATAGCATCTATGTTATAGTAGATAGATTCAATAAAATGGCACATTTTGTACCTTTCAAGACCATCCATGATGCCACACAAATAGCTCAATTGTTCTTCAAAGAGGTTGTTAGGATTCATGGCCTATCCCTCAACATAGTGTCAGATATGGACTCAAAGTTCCTTAGTCACTTTTGGAAGACACTCTGGCACAAGCTTGGTACCAACCTATCCTTTGGGTTTGCATACCATCCTCAAACTAATGGTCAGAACAAGGTGGTCAATGGGAGCATAAGTAACCTTTTGAGGTTCCTTACTAAGGAGTATGGTTAGACTTGGTACCAAATCCTAGCACAAGATGAGTATGCTTATAATGATACAGTCAATCGGGCCATAGGGAAGAGCCTATTTGAAGTTGTCTATGGCATACACCCATGGGGTGTTTCTGAACTTAGAGAGTTGGGAGAAGGATCCTCAAGAAGTAGACATGCATAGGACTTTTCCCTTTCCATGAAGGATGTCCAAGACTCAGTTAAGAAGTCTCTCACAAAGAACACTATAAAGATCAAGCACAAGGTTGATGAAAAGAAGAAGGATCTCCAATTCCAAGTCAGAGACCTTGTAATGGTACATTTAAACAAGAAGAGATTGCATAATGGAGTTCCAAATAATTTGTATATGAGGAGGTTGGGACCTTGTGTTATACTAGATAAGTATGACAACAATTCCTACAAGGTAGAGCTCCCTGAAAACATAGGACTATCTCCTATCTTCAACATTTCAGATCTAGTACTTTTGATGCAGGGGAGGGATGAAGGATCCAATAATGGATAGTCCAAACCTGCACTACCAATTATAAAAACAATAATCATAGTGGAATACAACCATATAATGCTTCAAAATAGAATTTCATTCAACATGCCCGGATGTGAGGCCTTCTGGGTTTCGGCCTATTACAATGAAATTACAAATTATCAACAAGATCTTGAAATATCCAAGGAACCACCAACTATTTTAGATCTAAAATAGGTAGCCTTTGATAGGAACAACCAAGACAGGGTCTAAACTTTTGCTCGCAAGCCACCAAGCAACCTCTTGTTGTCCTAAGCACTCAAGCCACTAGTTTCGCTATGAAATCCCAGATTCACAAATCTGCTTCTACTCTAATCCCATACTACTCATATAATTATCCTCTTCTACTAAATATTTCTTGATGATGATGATCTACATTGACCCAAGCTCTCAATATATAGCCACCTAAGCCACAAGTCGGCTAGTCAGGCATTTAATTACATTATAGGTCCAGCCTAAGGAGAGATACAAAAACTA
Source organism: Chamaecyparis obtusa (assembly GCA_027943335.1). NCBI lineage: Eukaryota > Viridiplantae > Streptophyta > Pinopsida > Cupressales > Cupressaceae > Chamaecyparis > Chamaecyparis obtusa. Next base: position 1,941,408 of record BSBK01000804.1, on the reverse strand, counting down.
AATAAAGAATGATCAAAAATTAATGCGAGGTTACGTTTAGGTCCACACATGACCCAAGAACATAATCCTAACTTATCAAGATCCCATCTCATCACACAGAACCACACAAGATGAAAAACTCCATGTTTCACGTGAAATTGGCTGAAAATTGATACCCGAGAAAAATGGTCATAACTTTTAACTCATAATAAAGTAGGACTTGTGGTCTTAGGATAAGGTATTAATTTAGGTCCTCTTAAAGTCACTAAGATATAAAAGGCTTATTCATTAAGGATCAATGGCTACATGATGTGAAATCAATACGCAAAAAGCAGGAAAATACAGCTCCGACAGCAAGGAAATTGCTCTAACTTTGAAATAGTCCATCCAATCCTTATGCACCCATAGGAGAAGGTTCCAAAATAGGTCCTCAACATAATTTAAGCTTTGTACAACATGAAACCAATAAATGCAACCATTATAATTCAAAAAATAGAAAATAGGAAATGTTTTTGGTTGATGCAAGATTGCTCAAGGCCCGAGATGTTCCTACATCAGACACCCCAGGTAAATAAAAGAAGGTTCTCATGAAATTCTTAAGAGAATAATAACACATATACCATATGTGTTCTTAACCCATATCTCCTCTTCTCCTTCATTCCATGCTATCTTTACTTTATCCACTGTCACACTCAGCAAATCAGCTTGTCCTGCACTTTTCTCATCTTTCCTTTGTGCTACTTGTTACACACTGAATTTGCACCTCTAATCTCAAGCTCTCTTGGTCTTGATAATCTAGTATAACAAGGGAATCATCTCAAGTTTGTGGGACCTTTGCTAACTGAGATGAGACCTCCAGGTTCTAGGTTGGTTCCTCTTGGATAGTCACCTTAGTTTTCTTCTTAGATAGGAAAGTAAATCTTTTGAGGGAAAGGGTTAGAAGGAGTGCATGAAAGGGAAATGACTGAAAGCAAACTACCTACTAGGTGATGCACTGAAACTAGGGTTTGGATCTCAGTATAGAGGGATGAAACTAGTGAAATACTTAGGTCTAGTAGGTCACAACTTACTGAATAGGCTTGCATAAGTATTTCATAAGAGGGCCTAAAAATTAGACACAACCTATGACCTAGAAGCAGACATTCTCTTCTACAAAAGGGCACAGGAATGAGATAGAATGACAAGGGCTGAAGAATACCCACAAACTCACTCAGATCATATCAAACATAGTAGTGCACATATAAGCTGAAAGTAAGAGGGATCAGGAACCCTAAGTATCACTGAAAGCATTCATAAACTTCAATCCAATAAGAGATAACCCAAACAAGGAAGCACAGGGACATGAAGGATTGTTGGAAACTGCCTCTGCAATATTTTTATTATCAATGGGAGATTACAAACTGTAAGAAAATAGAGGATAGGAAAGTGTCTTAGATAGCTTTCTAGGAAAGAAACTTTCCTTTTTACAAAATGTGAACTCTCTAAGCACTACAAGCTCCAAAAAACACTATATATAACTCTGCACACAGGCAGGAATCAAAAAATCTGAATTAGGGTTACAAATATCTACATAAAATAATCAACCCTAAAACCATCATATCTAGTCATAAATGAACTCTGTAAATATCTCAATAGATCAGACATCTCTCCCCTTGCGTGCCCATCTCTATACTGAATCTACCTATAGATTAAGAACCCTGACCCAACTACCTCTCTCTAAGCCCACTAAGCCATGAATGCTCAAATCCAATCTCAGATCCTTGAAAGGACCCAAAAATGATAGTCTAAATCTTCTGTAAATTCTCCCAACTACAACTACCTCTGAAATCATCAATTTCTAGCTACCCTCACTTGTAAACATCTCTCTCAGAAGAAAGCCCGTGAAAATAGGCCGCACCGCTTTGACATAGCTATGGTCGCATGATCGCATGAGTTCAAAAGCCTTCATGCGATCATGTGACAAGCCTTTGAAAACTTGCATCTACCACACAAGACACCTCAGGCCTGCAAGAACCTTTGCCACCTCAGTCCAAATGGATACATCACCGTCCACGGACCCACTGGCAAAGTCAAAGTCCCTGCTGATCACTAGAGGCTTGTCGCATGGTCACATGCGGTTAGGAAGCTGCATGCGATCATGTGAAAAGCATGAAACCGCACCACCAAAATTGTTGTGAACTACCTTAACTGTGACCACTGATGGTTTGTCACATGGTCACATGGGCTCGGAAGAGCCCATGCAATCATGCGACCAACTGTAAGATGTTAACCACTGACTGCTAGCGGCTTGTTGTTTGCTTGACTGCTGACTAGCCCCATGGTGACATTAGAAACTAGGACCCACCTAGTCGCGATAGTGTGCTTAGGAAATATGCCACCTAATTTGAAATATGTGGACCCACAAAAAATCTTCGCCACCGGCTGACCAATGGAACATGGGCACGTCACCACCCGAGGACCCACCAGCAGCTGCCGAAGTCCCCGCTGACCGAACATGTCACCACTAGCTAGCCACTGAGAAGTGGGCACATCACTAGCCAAGGGTCCACCACCAAACTACAAGCTCTATCAGCGTGGCTAACGGTTTGTCACATGTTCACATAGCCTAAAAAGGGGCTATGCGATCATGTGACAGACCGCTAGCGTTCTTCAAAAACCATCAACCGGGCCCCACCAATAGATTAGGATTTTGTAAAGCAAGGAAGATCAATGGTCATCGCTAGACCGCGATCTTAAATAGGATGCATCTTGGGATGGTGGTATAGTGAGGACCGTCAGATCTTGCTGGTGTTTAGTGGCTTAGAAAAATAAAAGTGCTCCGAGACTTAGGAAAAATTAAACTAGAGACTTAGGAAGTATTTCACGCATGGGGTAAATTGAAGATTTAAGTGGCCACCAAAAGGTAATGAAAAAATTAGAATAGGCCAAGAGGATTCTAATCCGACCATTGTCGCATGATCTCATGGGCTTGAAAGATTCCATGAGATTATGCGACAGCCGTCGGATCTCTACTGCACTTGCATGACTATGAGGAACTGGGACCCACCTGGTCAGAGTTGCACACTTGAAGGTCAAAAACACAGAGGGATCTTGGGGAGAAGGTCAAAAACACACTGGGTTTTTGGACCAAAAGGCAGAAAACACACTGGGTTTTCGACACTTGAGCACTTCTTTGGAAAATAGGACCGTGGCCAAAAATGAATGATAGGAAATTTTTGGGTAACATTTTGGTGACCTTTGTAGGATGTCAGCCTACTAGACATTTAGACCAGTTGCCTTGACAATCCATTGGGAATGGGGTCATTTCTTGAGCACAAAAACTTTCTGACAGGGAGAGGGACAAAACTGTGCTCAAGCACTTCTTGGAAAACAAGGAAAGACTAAACTAGAAAATTGGAAGAAAGCAGGAAACCTAACCTAAGCTAACCAGTTACAAAAACTTGGTCAAACAAAGCCATTTACTGGCATGTTGAAATAGCTACCCTTCCTCCTTAGGACATTGCACTTTTCATACAGGAGGATAGCTAACAAGGAGGGCAGTACACACAGTTGTGTGAAGAACCGATGCACTACCTTCTGGAGGACATAAATAAATTGACTCACCTCTGCCAATAGATTTTTATCTCCATCATCTAGTGGTAGATAAGTGAGTTGTGCTTGCCTTTGCTAAACCATAAGTTCACCCTCAGCTTCGGCTTCACTTGAACACTCATGTTTGGACACAAACATGACTGGATCCTTTTTACTACTGGCCTCCATTCTTGCTAAGTACCTTAAAGGGCACCCCCTGGAAAGAATGAACTGAGAGCTTCCTTTCCTACTATCAGGATGCATCTCATCAATAACTTCAGCAAGATGATAAAAATTTTGTCCCTCCATGATAGTCTGCCATAATATTTCTTCTTCTGCAGTTAGCGGACCATCCTCTTCATTAGTTGAAACATCCAACAGCTCATCAAAGGTATCAAACTATCTCATATTCCTAACAATCACTGGCCCCTCCTTACGGTCCAAGAAATATGATTCTTTAGATTCTTCCCCCACTTTATTGCAAACCGGCCTAAATTCTTCAATTAAGACATTATCAACCTCCTCATCCTGCTCAATGTAAGAAGGCATCTCCTCAAAAATATTAGTCGGGCTCTCACCTTCCTCACTTTCTTTCTTATCCTGATCTGATTGCTCTAATCCACCTTGATGTAATAGCCTTACCTGCTCCTCATGATTATCATGGAAAAGTATACCTAAAAGACAAAGATCATCCTCTTCCTGATGGCCTAAAAGTGCTTGAGGTGTAGTGGACTCTTTAAGAATTGGCTTATAGGGCTTTATTTGCTGCAGGATAGGTTCATTATGATCTAGAAAATCAAACCTTCTAGGTATCTCATTTATAGGAATAGGATGAAGTGGCTGGAAATCTGAGACATGGTCATGAATAGGCTCTAAAAATGCATGGAGATTAGGCTCACGTTGACTAAGATTCTGAACTAGAGGAGAGAATCTAAAACTTGGAAAATTAACAGAAGTGTCAGTGGACTTACCAGGAAAGGAGCTTGAGATTTGGGCTTTGTGAGTCTCTTGTTGCATTCCATCCTTAGGGGTATGTGCTTGAGAGGTCACTGTCTCCTGTTGTAACACTTCTGACCTTTCTCCGTTAGGAAGCTCATAGTTCAAGAGAACAAGTGGACAATCTGCGGCCTCCCTCCCAAAAAATGGGTTCAGGTGACTGCCAACTGCTTTGATGCTTTGTGTTGGGAATGTCCTCTTGACTGGATTATATGGATGGAAAGGCCTTTTTACCAAATTCTTCCTTTTTCTTTGATGCTTCTCCTGATATTGTGGCCTAGACTCCTGATATAGTTGCTCTTGAACTTGCCATTGCTGGTTAGGATTTTGATCCTCTTGTTGATAAAGTGATCCATCCTCTAAATACTACCCTTTTATAGTGATCAACTCTTTGGTTAAAGCCTGCAACAGGCTCATCATCTCCTTGTTTGTTGCTTGTTGATCGCTTTTCACTTTGAGTAGCTCTTGAGGAAGGTCAACTATGGACTTCCCATAGCTAGTGCTTGCCTGAGGTTCTATTAATGTAGGTATGGGGGTAAATGGAGGCATTTGCAGAGGTATAGTAGGCTGAAGATTAAGAGAGATAGGCATGGGTGGTCTTCTATCTATCATCCTTGCCTGGATTAAGCAATTTTGTGCTTTGACAGCTAGGTCAAAAGCCTGGGGCAATGAAGTACCTCCTAAAGATTGAATCATGACAGATATATCACTAGTTAGGCTTCTCAAAAAATAAAGGAAAGCACAATCTACTGAAGGCCTTATATTAATTGGAATCCTATTCCATGTCTTGAGAAATCTGCCATTAAAATCTGTCATCAGCTCACAAGGATCTCTCTTTATAACTTGGAGCTATTCTACTAGAGACAAAGAGTCTGCATTATCCTCAAAGTATTTGCTAAGGAGATCTCCAAGTCTGTCCCATGAAGTAATGGAGCCAACTACCAAAGTTCTAAACCATTCCAGAGCCTTACATTTGAGAGAGGTTACTAATAGCTTGGTGGCCACATCCTCTTGAGTTACATTGTGTATACTGCAGATAATGGTCACATCTCTTATGTGTTCCAAAGCTGTAGTTTTCCCTTCACCTGTGAAATTAGGTATACTCTTTAATGCGACCAAGAGCACATCATGATGCACTACAAAATTTAATGGGCTACCCTGATTAAAGGGTGCAAATGCAAATAGTCTTGCCATCAGAAGGGTCTATTTTATTCATAAGCTCTATCAGAAATTGGGTCACTGCTCTTAACACCCATGGAGTCACCAGATATACTTGAGTACTAACCTCTTTAAGGCATATATTATGCAATCAGTATATCAGAGATAGCATAATATTTGAAATTGACTTCTTTTGTAGTCCCACCGGGCATGCCAAAAATGTTATACATTGAATTTGTGCCTCTGATCTCAAGCTCTCTTGGTCTTGATAATCTAGTATAACAAGAGAATCATCTCAAGGTTGTGGGACCTTTGCTAACTGAGATGAGACCTCCAGGTTCTAGGCTAGTTCCTCTTGGATAGTCACCTTAGTTTGCTTCTTAGACAGGAAAGTAAATCTTTTGAGGGAAAGGGTTAGAAGGAGTGCATGAAAGGGAAATGACTAAAAGCAAACTACCTACTAGGTGATGCACCAAAACTAGGGTTTGGATCTCAGTATAGAGTGATGAAACTAGTGAAAGACTTAGGTCTAGTAGGTCACAACTTATTGAATAGGCTTGCATAAGTATTTCATAAGAGGGCCTAAAAATTAGACACAACCTATGACCTGGAAGCAAACATTCTCTTCAGCAAAAGGGCACAAGAATGAGACAGAATGACAGGGGCTAAAGAATACCCACAAACTCACTCAGATCAGATCAAACATAGTAGTGCACATATAAGCTAAAAGTAAGAGGAACTGGGACCCGCTTGGTCGGAGTTGTGCACTTGAAGGTCAAAAACACAGAGGGATCTCGAGGAGAAGGTCAAAAACACACTAGGTTTTGGAACAAAAGGTAGAAAACACACTGGGTTTTTGACACTTGAGCACTTCTTTGGAAAATAGGACTATGGCCAAAAATGACTGATAGGGAATTTTTGGGTAACACTACTAACAGAAACTAATTTTGACCATCTCTTCCACTTTTGATTACACCAACACTTCTATGAATCACATCTTCCCCAGACTTACTAATCAGCTCGGCATCATCTGTAGTCCTCTCTATCACTAGTGTCATCATTTTCTGCCCTATCCTTGTCAAAAAAACCATCTGTCTCTTAATCTCTATAAATTCCTCAACTATATCATGCTCCTTTCCTTTCAAATTTAGCTTCCTTTCAGCCATAGGTTCATCAACTCTCTACTCTTGATATTTTTCATAAGGAAAACACCAATAACTCCACACCCCTTAGCCCCAACTTCCTACAAGTATAATAAATTATGCTTGGATCCACCATGCATTACCACATATGTATTTGCATGACCATCAAACAAAACATGTCTATCAAATTGCCAAGGTCTCCCAAGCAACAGATGACAATCATCCATAGGCAATACATCACATAATATTTCATCATGATAAGATCCAATCTGAAAATTAACCAAACATTGCTCTTCAATCCTAACCTTAGACACATCTTGTACCCAACTAATCTGATAAGGATTAGGATGTTTCCTTCTTTCCAAATTCAATTTACTAACCATCTCTTCTAAAACAAAATTTTTAGAACTTCCACCATCAACTATAACATTACATACCTTATCCTTGCACGTACATCTGGTTCTGAACAAATTTCTTCTTTGCACTAGTTCCTAGACACATGTAGCCAACCTCCTAGTTATAAGAAATTCACCTTTTTCAGCAACATTCTCAATGTCTTCTTCAGCAATTAGTGCAACTCTTTTTCTAGGACATTGAAAACTTCTATGACCCTCTTCACCACATTGATAACAAGTACCAGTAAACTCATTTTTCCATCTCCCTCTCTATCCATTATTGTAGTTCTTAGTGACTTGACCACTACTAGATCCTTCATTATTCTTTTGAGGACTCTCTACCACATTACCTCCAGCAAATGTTTCACCAGTCTTACCACCTCGGTTCCTATTATTTTGTTGATGCTAAATAAACTCACACAATCAAATCTAGAAACTGAATTTGCATTATATTGGATTGTGGAAATCTCTTTTTGTTAATTTTGTGTTCCTTCAAACCTCTTGTTCAGCTTCTCCTCAATATTCAATGCCATATGATAAGGATCTCCTATAGTTTTCATCCGAACAGTAAGTAACTCTTCTTGAATACTAGGTCTCAAGCCATAAACATACCTAGCAACCTTCTCTTTATCAACTTTAGAATGACCAGTCCTAATCAGGATTCTGTAAAACTCCTTAGTATACTCATGTATTGATTTGTTGTTCTGCTTCAAGGCTTGCATCTTCTTAAACATCTATAACTCATAATCCACCAGAATGAATTGCTTTTTCAACTTGTCAACCATTCGGTTCCATCTAGTGATCTTTTCTTTTCCTCTCCTACTTTCCAATTGAACTTATCTCCACCAAATATTTGCATGACCCTTCAACTTACTCTTTGCAAGTCAAACTCCATTAGGACCTTCGATTTCTTCATACTCAAGGTATTCATCTATCTCATTAATCCAATCAATCAACTTTTCTCACCTAAGGCTTCCAGAAAATGTAGAAACTTCAATCTTAGGTCTTTTGCTAATTTTAGACATAGCCTTCAAGATTCTATTCTCCTCTAGATCCCTACCTTCTTCTATAGCTTCTTCAAAGTGATCTTCCTCAGACTCATCATCACTATCTTCTTTCAAGGTAGTCTTCTTTCTCAATTCCTCTTGTAGATCTTGAACTTGTTTCTACAAAGCCCTAAAATCATCAAGATTGAATTCTCCAACAGGTTCTTCCTCTGAGATCTCACATGCTCTCCTCAGAGGCATCTTCAATCCAAGGTCCTTGTGCAAACTGCCTTACCTCGGCGCTCTATCCACACACTCAAGATCTTCAAGCTCTGATACCACTTGACATAGGGGAGGGATGGATGATTCAATAATGGATAGTCCAAACCTACACTGCCAATTATAACAACAACAAGCACAATGGAATACAAAAATATAATGCTTCAAAATAGAATTTCAATCAACATGCCCGACTGTGAGGCTTTCCAGGTTTTGGCCTATTACAATGAAATTAAAAAGTATCAACAAGATCTCACAAGATTTAGGGAACCACCAACTAGTTCAGATCTATAATAGGTAGCCTCTAATAGGAACAACCATGACAGGGTCTAAACTTGTGCTTGCAAGCCACCGAGCACCCTCTTGTTGTCCTAAGCCCTCAAGCCACTAGTTCTGCTAAAAACTCCTAGATTCACAAATCTACTTCTAGTCCAATCCCATACTAATCATCTAATGCTCCTCTTCTACTACATCATTCTTGATGATGATGATCTACATCAACCCAAGCTCTTAATATATAGCCATCTAAGCCACAAGTCGGCCAGTTAGGCATTTAATACATTATAGGTCCAGCCTAAGGAGAGATACCAAAACTAAATAAAGAATGATCAAAACTTAATGCGAGGTTTCATTTAGGTCCACACATGACCCAAGAACATAATCCTAACTTAGCAAGATCCCATCTCATCATACGGAACCACACAAGATGTAAAACTCCATGTTTCGCATGAAACTGGCTGAAAATTGATACCCGAGAAAAATGGTCATAACTTTTCACTCATAATGAATTAGGACTTGCGGTCTTAGGAGAAGGTAGTGTTAGAATAAATGAGAGGGGATGAATTAGTTATCCAGTGTCCCAAAACAAAATGTATTATCCAAAACAAATTCTTCAATTTTTGTTACTCAGTAAACATAAAATACTTTCACTATCTGTGCTTTTACCGATTATCAGTCTAAAAATTATAGTAGTTACTGATCAAATCTAGCATGTAATATGAAAAGTATGATAACAAAAAAATATCACGATCAACACATAACATAAGAGATTTAACGTGGAAACCCTGTGAAAGGAAAAACCACTTGGGACCGGCAACCCAAAAATGTTCACTCTTCTGAAGTGAGGTCCGTGAAGACCCAACCTCGTTAAAGGTTACAAACACACTATTAGGTGTGACCTTGTTAGAGGATTCTAAACCAGCATTTATCGTCCAACCAGCAGTCACTATGGGGTTGACAGGATAACGATGTTCACTCTGTGAATGAAACATAAAAAGACTTTCTTAGTGCACTCGGTTAAGAGAATTGACTGTGTACAATGGTTAAATATGTAACAGTAGATGATCTACCTTGATACAAATTCAATTGCAATTTACAGATCAATATCTAGCTCATACAAATCTTTCTGATCAATATATCACTTCAGATTCAACACTATATCAACATACTATCCATCGGTAATTACTCTTTGTAGCTCGGTAATTGTTCTGCAATTCGGTTCTCACTAACCAGTATGATTAGAATACATGAAAACTTGTTCACGTGATAATCTATAGTATCTTCTTCCTTCGGCATTATTTCAACAATGAAACCAATGTCTCTTATATAGAAGAGTAAATCATTTTCTTTTTGTCCATCAGATATTACCGCTTAATCTCATTCATTGATTTTGCCACTTTAACCTTCTTTGGCTGATTTTTTGGTAACACGTTTCAATTTGCTCCATTAGATCTTCCTTGAATTATGTTAGCCATTGATCTTCATAGCAAACCTTATCTGTTACCTAGATTTCATACACTTTCCAGCTCATCAATTTATCAGCTAAACTAATCATTTAATTCCTTTCTGTTATGTTCGATTAACATAAAAATGCATCGGTGAACACAAGCTTGGTTAACATTGTGCTCGGTATACACTACACTCCGTCGGTGTATACTAGAATGCTTCATTTACTGACAACACTGCTTTGTGTCTTTCAGCTCTATTCTTCATCATAGATGAATGCAACATAATAAAGTCAATATCATCAAGTCATAGACTCATCAACAAGTTTCTCAATGTATTCCTTATCCTCATCTGACATATACATCTTCCTCATGTAGATACTTTTGTTCTTCATCTCTTTCACCTTTCTTCAGATGTTTAGGTATAGTAACTTACAAGATAAGTACTGTCAAGCTAGTTGACATCAATGAAAACATAATACTGATTTAATTATCTTGCATATCTAATTAGCAAATCCTCAGTGATCTTTAATCATAGATTCTTTATTCAAGTTCTAAATCAGTTGTAGTTCATCAATCTCTCCCTTTGGCATTGATGGCAACTCAAGTAATATGAAGTGTACCATACACATACCAAACATGTATTCTACAACTCTGTGAACAAATGTTGTGTAAGCTCTCCCTAGCTTAATATGTTTAATCACTATGTTACTAAACAACATTATAAAATACAACTTTTTCATTCTATAAATATGATCTTTTTAGCTCTCAAGTTCCTGCTACTATTCTCTGTAACTATTCTTCAATGTTCTGTTTCTTTCAGATTATCTCTCCCTTAGGTAGTTCTCATCGGTGTATGTTTAACTTTTCTTTCAAATTATTTATCTCTCCCTTTGACAACAATGCCAAAGAAACAAATAAATAATCAGCTCTGTAGTAGCTAAGTAACTCTCTGTTGTCCAATACAGTCTCTGTATCTCTGTATACTGATATCCCAATCTATTTTAGTTCTTCAAACTTAATTACAACCTTGAACATTATCCAAAGTGTGAACTATGTTGCATCAACATGTGTGATCTTCTGATAAGTTTAAGCTGATGCAACATCCAGATCACATTAGTGACCGATAGACAGGGGACGGACCCCAAGTCTAGTCCTCAAGTATTCAAATGTGTCCTTCGATAGAGGCTTTGTAAAGATATCTGCAAGTTGTTCTTTAGATGTAACAAATTCTAACTTCACTTATCTTGTACTTGTTCTCTTAAGTAGTAATACTTAATTGATATATGCTTTTTCTTAGAGTGCATCACTGGATTCTTTGAAATATTAATAGCACTAGTGTTGTCACAGTATATAATCATCGGGTCAATGATTACCTCATTCATTCCTTCCAACACTTGCTTAATATATGCAATGTTTGAGCAATTAGTAGCAACAGAAACATACTCTGCTTCAGCTGTAGACTGAGAAATACAAGCCTTATTTTTACTTGTCCAAGTTACAAGTCTTTCACCAAAGAAGAATGCTCCTCCTGTGGTGCTTTTTCTGTCATCCACATTTCTAGCCCAATCAGCATCGGTATAGACCTTCAGTTCAAACTTACCTTCCTTAGGATACCATAATCCATAATCCTCTATCTTTTTCAGGCATCTTAAGATTCTTTTAGTAGCAATCATGTGTGATTCTCTAGGGTTAGCAGAAAATCTAGCAACAATTCCCACAGCATGTGTTATATCTGGTCTACTATGAACTACATACATTAGCTTACCAATCATGGATCAATAAAGTGTCTGGTTTACCTCTGTAGTTTCATCTTCCTTTTTTAGTTTACATCTAGTAGCCATCGGTGTTCCCACGGGTTTAGCATCATCCATGCCAAATGTCTTCAAGACTTCCTTTATGTATTTAGATTGTGAGATGAATATCCCATCACTCTGTTGAGTCACTTGTAGTCCTAGAAAGAATTTAATCTCTCCAAACATATACATCTCAAACTCTTTTCTCATCTCATCAACAAAAGATTTACATACATGATCTTGACCTCCAAAAATAATATCATCAACAAATATCTCAGCAATAATAATAGTGTCATCAGTATCACCTTTCATGTACAAATTGTTGTTCTCACTAGTTCTAACAAATCCAATACTTAACAAGTAAGTATGCAGCCTTTCATACTAGGCTCTCGGTGCTTGCTTCAAACCATATAAAGCTTTATGTAATCTACATACCATGTCTTTATTATCTGGATCAATGAATCCTTCAGGTTGTTCTATGTAGACCTCTTCTTCAAGTATACCATTTAGAAATGTTGACTTCACATCCATTTGATAAACTTTAAATTTCTTGTGTGCAGCATATGCAAGTAGCATTCTAACTCCTTCCAATCTAGCAATAGGTGCAAATGTCTCACCATAATCAATGCCTTCTTCCTGTGCATATCCCTTACATACCAATCTAGCTTTATTTCTCGTCACCTCACCATTTTCATTCAGTTTGTTCCTGAATATCCATTTAGTACCAATAACATTCTTATCTTTAGGTCAGGGTACTAAGGACCAGGTTTTGTTCTTCTCTATTTTTTCTATTTCCTCTTTCATTGCATTAACCCATTCTTCATTCTCTAATGCAACTTTCACATTTTTTGGTTCAAATTCACAAACTAGACATGTACCTTCTCTTTCTTTGCTTCTTATCTGCATGCCAGCTTGTCTGTCTCCAATAATTTGTGTCTCAGGATGATGTCTCCTGACAAAACTAGCCAGTACTCGATTTCTTCTTTCTTGTTCATCATGTTCAAGTTCATGTGCTTTCTTGGTAGCTCCATCTTGTTCATCGATTTCCCTTTCCTGTTTCTCGGGGTTATTTTCCTGTTGACTGGTTATCATAGGTTGTGACTTTGGTAGATAATTAGGATGTTCAATGTAAGTGAATCTACCATAGTCTTCTGGTTCCTTTCTACTTTCCTCTATGTTCTTGTCATCAAACTCATCAACATGGACATTAGTACTTTCAATTATCTTATTTGTAACCTTATTTAGACATTTATATGATTTACTCTTAGTAGAATATCCTAAGAATATTCCTTCATCACCTTTTGAATCAAATTTCCCATTCCTCTCATCTTTCAGAATAAAACATTTGCTTCCAAAAATGTTGAAATAACTTACAGTAGGTTTGTGTCCAAACCACAGTTCATAGGGTGTCCAGTTGGTGTCCTTCTTTAGTTGTACTTGGTTAAGCACATATATAGCTATACTAATAGCTTCCCTCTAGTATAAGAAATATTCTTTTGTAGCATTAGTGTTCTTGCACAGTCAATTATTGACCTTTTCCTTCTTTCAGAAATCCCATTCTACTGAGGTGTACTTGGTGCAAAGACCTGTCTTTTGATACCATGCTCATTATAGAAATTAGTAAATTCATCAAAGATAAATTCACCTCCTCTATCAGATCTTAAGCATTTTAATTGTTTTCCAATCTTTTTTTCTACCTTTACCTTATACCACTTAAACATCTTAAATGCTTCAAATTTTTCTTTTAAGAACATAACTATCATCAATCTAGTATAGTCATCAACAAAAAGAATAAAGTATCTATCACCATAATAACTCTGAGTTCATAGGACCACATAGGTCAGTATGAACCAACTCAAGTATCTTCTTTATTGAGTAGTCTTTGCTTTTAAAACTAGACTTAGTCATCTTACCTTTCTGACATTCATGACACATAGCATGATCAGGTTTTGATAAGTTAGGCAACCCTCTAACTCTTTTCTTCTTACTAATCTTGATCATGTTATCAAAGTTCACATGGCATAACCTTTTATGCCACAACCATGCATCTTCATCCTTCATTAATAAACAAGAAGACTGATCAATATCAAGATAAAGTAGATTACCTCTGGATTGTGTACCGGTTCTGACAAGTCTTCCTTCATCATCATAGATTTTTACCTTTTTGCTCTCAAAAGAAAGTCGGTGGCCTAAATTATTCAACTGTGCCACACTTAACAAATTATAGTTCAGTCCATCTACCCGATATGCATTTCCACATTTTATTCTATCATTAATCATTAGTGAACCTTTACCTCTTACCATACAGGGTGCATCATTTCCCATCCTAACACATCCTCCATCGTATTCATCAAGTAGATCAAATTTCTCTACATCACCAGTCATATGATGTGTACAGCCACTGTCTATGATCCATGTATCATTTCTGCTTACTTTAGATATTAGTGTTGTTTCTTCATTTTTCTCTTCTTCCTCTGAGTCATCTTTTATAGAAACAAATTTACTACTTCTATATCATCATTAGTATTAGATTTAGATTCAATATCTTCGGCTATGTAACATACCTTTTTCCCTTTGTCATAGTTATCTTGGTTGTCTTTGTTGTTGTGTCGGTAGCCTTTGTTGACTCTTCTCCCATAGCTTCCTTTGGATCAGTCTTTGGATCTATCATCATCTTTTTTATTTAGACATCTAGCAGCGATGTGGCCAACTTCTTTACAATTAAAACATGCCAAAGGTAGCTTACCTCTATACCTTCCTTTACCTTTAGGTAACCTTCTGGCCATAAGAGCTTCAAGCTCATCAAGTTCATCATCGGTATTACTATCACTATCATTATTCTTATTATTCCTGCTACTAGACTTACCAATATTCAAAGAAGACATGAAAGCGGTTCAACAAAAGGTACAACACTATTGTCAAATTTATTCAATTCAAAGGTTGTAAGCTTACCAATCAATGTGTCAAGAGTAAGGTTGGATGTAGCTCTTGTTTCATGAATTACAGAGATCATGATTGCATAAACTGGTAGTAAAGTTATGAGAATCTTGCTTATCACTATTTCATCATCAATAATTCCATTTGATGCTCTAATAGCATGTACTACCTCTTTTAGTCTATTTGAGTATTGCACAATGTTCTCACCTTCTTTCATCTTCATATCATCAAATCGACCTCTTAGGCTTTCTGCTCTGGCTCTTTTAACATTTAAATCTTCACTGTATATTAGAGTCAGTTTATCCCACATGGCTTTGGCAGTAGTGCATCACTTAATGTCTTCAAATTCGGCATCGGTATAGGTAGCAGCAAGTTCCATCATAGTAATATTGTGTTCATGCCTATCTTTTAGTTGATCAAGGGTTAAGGGACTAGGTGTCGGTTCAATGTAGCCATTCTCCATCAGTTCTAGAGCAGAATTCCCAATTCTAGATATGTGCAACTTCATCCGGCTTTGCCATACTGTGAAGTTCTCTTTGTTCAATCTTGGCACTTCCCTCTTATACATTTTGAGATCTTTGTGCTGGAGTCCTTAAAACTCTATTCTAAGAAACCATAGCTTTGATACCAATTGTTAGAATAATTGAGAGGGGGGTGAATCAGTTATCTAGTGTCCCAAAACAAAATGTATAATCCAAAACAAATTCTTTAATTTATGCTACTCGGTAAACATAAAATAATTTCACTGTCTATGCTTTTACCAATTATTAGTCTAAAACTTATAGTAGTTATCAATCAAATCTAACATGCAATATGAAAAGTATGATAACAAAAAAATATCACAATCAACACAATACACAAGAGATTTAATGTGGAAACCCTGTGAAGGGA
The DNA here is from genome assembly GCA_027943335.1 of Chamaecyparis obtusa. Classification (NCBI taxonomy): domain Eukaryota; kingdom Viridiplantae; phylum Streptophyta; class Pinopsida; order Cupressales; family Cupressaceae; genus Chamaecyparis; species Chamaecyparis obtusa. Next base: position 1,925,555 of record BSBK01000804.1, on the reverse strand, counting down.
AAAACCACCTGGGACCGGCAACTCAAAAATGTTCACTCTTCTGAAGTGAGGTCGGTGAAGACCCAACCCTGTTAAAGGTTACAAACACACTGTTAGGTGTGACCTTGTTAGAGGATTTTAAACCAGTAGTTATCATCCAACCAACAATCACTCTAGGGTTGATAGGATAACGATGTTCACTCTATGAATGAAACATAAAAAGACTTTCTTAGTCCACTCGGTTAAGAGATTTGACTGTGTACAATGGTTAAATATGTAACAGTAGATGATCTGCCTTGATACAACTTAAATTTCAATTTACAGATCAATATCCATCTCATACAAATCTTTCTAATCAATATATCACTTCAGATTCAACACTATATCAACTTACTATCCATCGGTAATTGTTCTGTAGTTCGGTTCTCACTAACCAGTATGATCAGAATGCATGAAAACTTGTTCACGTGATAATTCTGTAGTATCTTCTTCCTCCGGCATTATTTCAACAATGAAACCAATGTCTCTTATATAGACGAGTAAATCATTTTCTTTTCGTCCATCAAATTTTGCCGCTTAATCTCATTCATTGATTTTGTCACTTTAACCTTCTTTGGTTGATGTGTTAGTAACACATTTCAATCTGCTCCATTAGATCTTCCTTAAATTATGTTAGCCATTGATCTTCATAACAAACCTTATCTATTACCTAGATTTCATACACTTTCCAGCTCATCAATTTATCGGCTAAACTAATCATTTAATTCCTTTCTATTTTGCTCAGTTAACAAAGAAATGCATCGGTGAACACAAGCTTGGTTAACACTACGCTCAGTATACACTACACTTTGTCGGTGTATACTGGAATGCTTCATTTATCGACAACACTACTTTGTGTCTTTCAGCTCTATTCTTCATCATAGATGAATGCAACATAATAAATTCAACATCATCAAGTCATAGACTCATCAACAAGTTACTTAGTGTATTCCTTATCCTCATCTAACATATACATCTTCCTCATGTAGATACTTATGTTCTTCATCTCTTTCACCTTTCTTCAGATGTTTCGGTATAGTAACTTACAAGATAAGTATTGTCAAGCTAGTTGACATCAATGACAACATAATACTGATTTAATCATCTTGCATATCTAATCAACAACTCCTCAGTGATCTTTAATCATAGATTCTTCATTCAGGTTCTAGATCAGTTGTAGTTCATCAAGTAGTACTTTAGGTCCTCTTAAAGTCCCTAAGAGTGCAAAGGTTGATTCATTAAGGATCAATGGCTAGATGACGCGTAATCAAAATGTAGAAAGTAGGAAAATATGGCTCCGACAGCAAGGAAATCGCTCTAACTTTGAAACAGTCCATCCAATCGTTATGTGCCCATAGGAGAAGGTTTCAAAATAGGTCCTCAACATAATGTAAGCTTCACACAATATGAAACCAATAAATAAACAATTATAATTCAAACAATAGAAAACAAGAAATGTTTTTGGTTGATGCAAGATTGCTCAAGGCCCGAGATGCTCCTACATCAACTTTAAAAAGGACCAATACCCAACATAGATCACAACCTCATAGAGTTTAGTAATGAGGTAGAAGCACTTCAAATACCTCCCACAAAAAATCCAAAGGCAGCGAAGATTCTAAATTCAAGGGTTAGTAAAAGGACCAGGCATAAGACTTGTTGGGAGCGCTTGGTCAAATGGAAAGGTAAGGATGATGTAGAGGCAACATGGGTACAAGAGATCAAATTCTAGAATTTAGGACTCAACCCTAACTTGATCATTTTAGTGGTGACTTGATTTATTTTTATTTGGGAGAATGGTGCAGGAGCACCTAGGATCTTGGCTAAGGTCCTACTCTATTTTGGCTTGTTCTGACCCTAGCTAGGTCAGGATAGTTAGAGGTTCTAGATTAGAATCGAGTTGGTGTATTTGAATGTTCTAGATTTGGCTTAATCCAATCTAGCACCTTAGTTAAGTCTTGAGTGTTAGTTAGTGGTCCTTGAGTTAAATTTTGGCTTGTCATCGGGATTTGGTCCAAATGACCTATCTATGATAAGGAAAGGTGGAAATAAAACTAAAATGGATTTTCTTATGTTTTTCCACCATTTGATAAGGTTTTGAGGTCATTAGACCTAGGGAGAGCAAGAAAACCAAAAGTTATCAAAATGTTGTCATGACAACATTTACAACTTTGAAAAGTTGCATGAAAACATTTGTCTTGGCGAAGACATGAGATTTTTTAGGGAATGGTCAGTGTTCTAACCACTTGGCCATGTTGGGGAAAATTATTTAAGACCATTTGAGCCCAAATCCCGAGGTTAGACACTATTGCAAGCTTTTACAAGTTTTTATCAAGATCTCTCTACTTTGATTTTGTATCATAGTCTATTTGTGAAATCAATGCAAAGGATGTAAATGGATTGAATCCCAAGTTTTGACACTAGATTCTTGTAATTAGCATTTTTTTTTTCTTTTCCATAAATTAGGAGTTCTTTGCTGCATATCTTTTAAATTTTGTTTGTTGTTTTGTGAAGTTAGCTAGTCACTGACCTATCTAGGACTGAGGTGTGTTTCCATGGCTCCCACATGAAACCCTATCGTAAAATCATCACGGGGATTTGGGATAGGTTAAGGGATCCTATGTATAGTATACATATAAATGGAGGAGGATTGGAAGTTTCATTGGACATGAATGCAAGCAAGCCCTAGGTGAGCACAGTGAGCCTGGTTAAGGAGCTTGCACTTGATATTGTATGTATCAATGCAGGGTTTGATGGTGGAGTTAAGTTAAATGCATGGAGAGAGTCTTTGGACTCATACAGAGACCCTCCAAGAAGATTGGGGTCTGAACAATCGAACCAAGGAGAGTTTAAAGATAATAAAGTCTGACTGGTTCAGGAGGCTCAATTAGCCCTAACACTCCTTAAATTTAGGAAGGGCATGTATGGATAGTTTTGGGAGGAGAGACCTACAAAATCTTGGATAACTCTAAAAATGCTATTAAAATCCATAGTTTATTTGTTGGGTTGTTTAGAAGCATTTCACACAAATAGCCAAAAACCAGTCAGGAAGACCTAGTTGAGGGCTATTAGGCCTAATAGGCTTTTTGAGACAAAAATTGGAGATCGATAACCAAGATCTTGACACCTTGGGTTAGAAGGATCAAGATTGAACTAAGGAGGTTGAAAAAACCATAGGAACCCCTGCAAGGCACTAAATTAATTGTCAAGATCCTAAGAAGCCATTAGAGGAGAGCTAATGGATTTGGGAAGATGAATGTAATTGGAGATACTCTAGTGAAGAACTAGAGAATGTCAACTTGCATGGAGGAATTGAGAAGTCCTAAACCAAGTAGGAGGGGACTTAGAAGATCCTAGGATTGATTAGGGTCTTGGTGGATTAGGAGTTAGGAGGTTCCTGATCAAGTTAGTGCAAGCACACTAGACTAGATCTATCAGTGTTGCTATAGGATTAGTCTCCAAGTGGGGGGTTTCTTAGTGTGGAGCCTGATCAGTCCCCAAGTGGGAGATTGTCAATTTTTGGTGACTAATCAGGAAAGTACTATCAAGTATTTCCCTAGGTTGAATTGTCAAGTATTTTAGGATTAACTTGTTAACCAAAATAAGTCTTGTTATAATGGCTTAGGGTTAGGGTTTTCTCATTATGAGAGTTTGATAGCTTCTTGCAACGATATTGAGTTGCAAGTGATTACAAATTGTAATAGGCTAAAATAACTAGATAATAATATTGGACTCTCTGTTTGGTGGACATAGCCCAGGATTAGGTGAACCACGTTAAATATTTGTGTCTTCTTGTTCTACTTATGTGTGATTTATTCCTTTTTATTATTGAATATATTTGCATGTAATGGTTAAATTTTTGTATGCTAATCCTAACAGCTATACATGTCATCTAAAACATATTTTGAAATTAGAGGAAAAAAAGATTATTTACATATAGTTTTTTGGAGGGAGGTAGACCCCCCGATCTGTAATATTTTTCAACAATTGAAAAATGAACTTTAAAAATTAAAATAATATATTAATTATTGTTCAATTTTTTTTTAAAAATAATAAGAATAAACTTCATCCATTTTTACATATTTCATCAATTTACATCATCTTCAAATTCCAAACACAAATATCAATTTTATGTCATTGAAGTTGAACAGTTTTGGTGTTGTTAGCCTTTTCCTTTATAAAAGTGTGACATAAGTTTGTTCTTTTACTATTAAGGTTTATTATTTCTACCACTTCACACTGCTTAACCATTTTTTCCATAATTCCTTTGTTAGTTTTTAGCTATTTTTGTTGAAATCTCTAGAAAAATCTATTAAGAATGTTATGGATCTGGCCAAAAAATTGGACAAGAATCTCATCCTTAGGGGGTCACCTTTCATCTCTACCACATCCATTTATCCTTGTGCCCACCCAAACCAATTATTATGGTATAGTCTCCCCCCATTCTTAGTCCACATCCTTGGCTACCATTTTGGACTCCCTTAGTGGCCATCAAAGTAAAAAGAAATACTTATAGGTCTTGGGTGCTACCAGAGATTCTCCTTTGGAAACCAATTTAGATCCTAATGCTCCTCTCGATTCACCACCCTCACAACCTATAGAATATTTACTCCCCATGGGGCCAAGACTCCTAAAACACTCCTCTCTATGCATAGCCTTGATGTCAAGGGTCTCTGTGGCTATAAATAGTGCACTACTTCTGCCTTTCTATTAAAGGTCTTTGTGACCTTAAACAATGTACTACTTCTACCAACTAGGGTGAAAGAGGGAAAACCAATCAATTTGTGCCCCCAACCAAGAAAGTAAAGAGGGCCTTGGCCCAATTATATATTGAGGATATTGAGAGTGAGGGAGATGTGACACAGGCTACTAGGGAGGAAGAGAACAAGGGTACATGTGGGACCAACCCTTAAGGATTTAACAATTTGTGGGGGACTGTCTATGGACAAAGAAAAAGAAAATGTGGAAGTGGATGATAATGAGGAAGATTATGGGGAGAATGAGTATGAGGATTTTAAGAATGTGGATATCTCAGATAGGTTGACTAGTGGGTAGTCCACGAGCCACCCAAACAACACCATGATAGTGTTGTTGGACCTGACTAAAGATGACATCTATTTTTCTAGAGAGACCCACCATGGGGAGGAAGCTCATACCTGTACAAAATAACATGCCACTGCTACTAAGGTTCCTTCCTTAAGGGTGAAGGTCCTAGACCTTGAAAAGAAGATGAAAAATCTTTCCAAGTTCATCTCAAAGGTGATGCATAGGTCTTTCACCATGCTTTGTTTGCCACATAAGAAGGTGCTTGGGAAGGATGGTGATGATGTCAAAAACTAAAAGGATTGGGGTGTCCTATTTTCTTAGCCATTTGTTAGCTATTTATGTTTTTTTGTTTAAATTTTAGAAAATTTAAGACTTTACTTTTGTTCATTTTATTATTATGGACTAGTTTTGATATTAAAAATTGGTCTATTGTTTATGTGTTGTTAATTTTTTGTTAATGGCCTGTTAAAGCTACCTACGAGTTATTTTGTCTAAATGGCCAACACCCTTGTTTTGCTTCTTATTAATATAAAAAATAAGGTTCTATGTAAAATCATGTATTTTATTGTAAATTATATGGTCAAATATTTGTTTGATGGTAATCTTCATCTCTACCATAAATGCATATATTTTATTTAGTTATTTTTACTAAGGAAATACTTCATTATTATGTTGGTTTAATTAGTATGTTCATGTCTTTTTTATTTAGTTTTATGTTTTTTTTTATAAAGATATTTTAGTATAATAATATATTAAAACTAATATATTTAAGTAATAGAGTTGACTTATACCACAATTCTTTATATATATATATATATATATATATATATATATATATATATATATATATATATATATATATATATATATATATATATATATATATATATATATATATATATATATATATATATATATATATATATATATATATATATATATATATATATATATATATATATATATATATATATATATATATATATATATAACTAGAAATAAAGACAAGTAACTTTGGTCTATTATTTATGTGTTGTTAATGACTTGTTAAAGTTATCTATGAGTTGTTTTGTCTAAATGGTCAACACCCTTGTTTTGCTTCTTATTAATATAAAAAACAAGGTTCTATGTGAAATCATGTATTTTATTGTAAATTATATGGTCAAATATTTGTTTGATGGTAATCTTCTTCACCTTTACCATAAGTGCATATATTTTATTTAGTACTTTTTTACTAAGCGAATACTTCATTACTGTGTTGGTGTAATTAGTGTGTTTATGTCTTTTTCATTTAGTTTAATGTATATTTTTATAAAGATGTTTCAGTATAATAAAATATTAAAAATTAATATATTACAGTAATAAGGTTGACTTATACTACAGTTCTTTTTTTTAATTTAGTATATGTATATATATATATATATATATATATATATATATATATATATATATATATATATATATATATATATATATATATAAGTTTAACTAACTAGAAACAAAGATAAGTCATTTTTAGGCGGGCATTTAATCAACTCATTCTTACATGATGCAAATCAATTTTAAGTGTCAAATCAAATTCATAGTATTTAAGATTGACTTAAAGTCTCAAAATTGATACATCATACAATAATTTAAATTTTAAATAATACCAATTTTTTTAACATAACAACATCAACAACTATTCTTCATTGACAATAAAAATACCCATCCCCATTTATTTAATTATTATATTTTTTCCAATCCAATCATAATACTATATCTATTATCTACAACTACTTTTCTACATTGATAACATAATACCCATTACCCATTTACATAATTATTACATTTTCTTTAGCCCAATTACAATACTAAGTCTCTTATCTAAATATGTTAATTTGTTAACACATATATAATACACTAACTCCTAACTAAAGTCTTCATTGTCCTAGGTCAACAAGTTTCATTCATAATATAAATTGTTTGCAATGTAGACATATATGCTTACGTGTTCCTAGTGTACCTAGACAAATCTAACATAAAAACCTTACCAAAACAAATAGAAATAAAACCAAAATAAGGCTATAGTTGACCTTTGATAATGATGCAATTAAGAATAAAAGGTCTTCCACAAATGACATGCATTCCTTGCCAAGCAAAATAAAAAAATATGCATATAAATGTAGGAGATCAAAGTGCTTTGTCATGTAGTGCTATTCCTTTAGGCTATTCCTTAAAATTACAATCCCAAGAATAACTATAGTTAAGAAGACCATTCAAACAAATATTTAATTTTTTTTTCCCCCTAAAGATCAATGCTTACATATGAAATGATTATGGTTGGATATATTACAAATATTAACTTGGAAAACTTTAGAGGTAAGAATTATTATAGATACTTAAAAAATGTTCTTATGACAACGTAGAATAATCTCACATAACACGATTTTAAGCGTGCGCATGAATAATATAAAATATTTATAATTAACAATATGAATGTACATATGAAAGATGCTTTGTCTTCACATAGCTTGCATTATGTGAAATCTACAATTTTTTTGAAATTATTTATGTACAAATTCCATGCCATGGGATTCATTGTCCATTCAATGGTATGCATATAGCATATAATGTTCCCTAGTTCTAGTGACATGATAATCATAGAGCTATTTATACCAAGTTTTCCATATATGTGTATAGTTTTGTTTTTTTTCTTATTGAGTGTTGTACCATATTATTGCTAGGGCATTATAATGTATTTATTTGTTTGTACTTGTAATATATGAAAAAATATTTTACATTACGAGGTAGTTAATAGAGATAAAGGAAGATTAGTATTAGCTTAAGTTCAGTTGTAGATAAGAATATAGTTGTTCCTACAATTATCTATTTTAGTTTATAATGTATTTATTACAATTGCATTTTGTATGTGAATTGTGCAAGTAATATATTTTTAATATTATGTTTCTGGGATAATGAAATTCTAAACAATGGAAAGGACAAAGAATTTTATTATTCAATGGGTTGGCAGTTTAAATTTTACCTCTCTAAATTTTAGTTCTCCCACAAAATAACATTAAATGGTCTCATCCATCATTAGATAGATGAAAATGAACTTTGAAAGGATTGCAAGAGGTATTCTAAGAGTATTTGGTGTTAGATGCATAATTCACAATAATAAGAGAAAGTTATTATGTGTAAGTTCAAAGAACACTAAAGATTGGGTCAAACAATAAGGTTGAAGATCGATGATGTAGGAGCATCTAGGGTGTAAGAAAAATCTAGCATCACTCAAAAAATTGTTTATTATGTTTTTATTTAGTTTGGTGAATAAATTTTCAATAAAGGCTAAAAATAGTAGATCTCTATTTTTTTAGCACATATGAAACTAAAATTCACGTAGACTTTTGAAATAAAAATAATCTATGATTAATATACTAACCTAATATCATTTGCAAATAGTGAGATATTAAAGTTTCAAACTTTAAAATCTTATAAAAAGATATTCAAATTTGAATTTTGGACCTTTAAATGATCTTTGGGGGAGTCAAGGATAATCCTTTCATAACTTAGAACAAGTATGTTGTAAAACATTTCGAGCTCTTTGGTTTAGATTTTCTTAGGTTCAATCAGAGGCCCAAATCAAAAGCTATCACTCTAATAAGTTGAGCTATTCTCAAAAGAAGGGAGTTAAAATAAATTATAATGTAAGAAGCCACCAAGAGTAATTATGAGCCTATTTATGTAAGATTCTTGGACTCTTCCTTAGGAACTTCTTGGAGAATATTAGGAGTTGACTTCCTAAATTAATTCATCAAAGTTGGAATGAAAAACTCATTCAGGACATGATGAAATCAAGGAGATGTTGTGGGTTGAAGAATTTGATTTCATTGTTGCTATAGGTGTTGTTAACGTGGATAAACTAGTAGGTATGGTTTTCTAAATGCAATGTAGCCCATGTTGTTGTAGTAAGATTTATTAGCCCTTTCTTCATTGTAATTTTTAGATTTGAAGCTATTATTTTGTAAATGATAAGAATAGTTTCATATTTGCATATATCATATGTTTTTTTAATTTTCGTGTGTGGTTGTGTTGGAGGAGGAGTTCCCTTGCATCACTTATAACTTCTATTTGGCATTCAATTTTGTAAATAATGAAGGATAAACACATTTCAAATAGAAGAAAATTCATTGATAATAATAAGCATTTTGAGGAAGAAAGGATTGTAAAATTATAAAATTATATATTGTTAAAAAATGTATGGTCCATTCCCAATTCATTAGTGAAATTCATAATTCAACACACTTCCTAAAAGTGTAGCAAATATCCTAGCTAATTATGTTATTTATAATAAAATTGTTTGCATTAGTAATACTAGAATATCAAAGCTTGGCACACATATGGAGATAATTTGGAGCTTTAATCATATTGACAATGAGGATATCAAGGGTAGGTTGATATGATATTCATTATTACACACCATATGTGTCATTTGAGTTCAAATTTAGGTATTCAAATCTTGATTTGGTAATCTTCATGAAACTTGAAACAAAAATGAAATGCAAATTATTAAGAATCAATGAGACGTTGGTGATAAATTATAAGAATTTGGTTACTTAAGGATGATGAAACACTAAATGATTCATTCTGATTTTTATTTTATCTCAAATAGTTCTTATATAGTCTAATATGGGTACTAGTGTTTGCCTAGTGTCTAAAAGATATCAAATAGAATTTTGGGGGAATTCGTGAGGCTTTCCTTAAATGAATATTCTAGACAAAGATAGGAATAGTGAAGAATTTGATTCAACAAATATTAGGTGATAAACTTATGACGGTGAATCATAAATATATGGTTAAATTAGATGCAACATCAATGTTTATTTGTGTGCTACTTAACTTAGGAGAAAAAATAATTAAAGTCTTAACCTTGTATCTAATTAAGAAATAATTGCTAGGATGTTTGCATATGCAGTGTTATAGGATGCAATTAGAAGAATTGGTTTCCATCACTTAATGGAATTTTAACAATAAGTGAAGGGATGAGAATAGATTTTTGACAATTAATCAACACAATTCATAATGAAAATGATAACATTACCAAAGGAAGAGGATATGCTAACCTTCTAAAATAAATTTTAGGTATCATAAATGTAAGGGAAGTAAAATGGGCATTTCTTCTAGATGATTATTTTAAGTCTCGGAGTAAAGTTGGTAAAAAAATATTATAATTGAAAATATTTTATCTACTAATGTTAAGGGTTGTTTAGTATAAATTTGAGAATCATTTCTATAATGACTAGTAAGAATAGGAAATGTCAGAAAACTATAACTCCGCAAAATAGGTCTATAAGAGCTATTTCCTTTCTTAGGATTTAAAAAAAATATATTTATCTATTTTAATATAAATGAAAGTGGTCTCCTAGATCATAATTTACTAACTATTTTTAAAAATAAAAGTTGATTCTTAATTTTTAAAATGTAAGATCTTATTATAAATGTATTAATTATAATGTGAAATTGTTAGAATGGATGTTTCGATTTTGTCAAGGATCAAGGGTGGAGTAAAATATTTGTATAATTTTTATTTTTTTATAGAAAAATATATGTTAACTTTAAAATCCTATTATCATATATATAATTAAACTTTATACATTAATGCAATTGTGTATGGATGTATATAAGATCTATTAATATTATGGTGAAGGTAGTGTTCCTATGTCATTTATTATTTATCTTTCTATCTACTTTAATGGGAGCATCTTAATATAATAATATATTAAAGCGAGTGACATTTTCTTGCAATAGATTTGGCTCATAGTTTGATCTTTGATCCATTTTTATTTGTAGACTTTTTTGTATATTCACTATCTACCCATTATTATTTACTAACTTCCAAGTCTTCTCTACTAACCATGAGTCAATGAGCACACATTTTTTGTGGCATATCATTTTTTGTGACTAGTTGATACGTACAAGTTATTTTTAAAATGAACATTTAGGAATCAAGTATCAAGAAGTATAAAACAAACAATTGCAACATACTTAAATATTAAAGAGACAAAAAAAGTGAATCTACAAGAAGGTCATTTACATGTTTATGAATGTTGTCTTTGATATCATCCATTATCATTAATCGAGCCTACTAGGGGTTTTGACCTTGGAGAACATGATCGTCTATCAAGTCACAAGTTCCTTTTAAAGATATTTGTAAATACTATCTTAATAGATATAGATACCTAGAAGACATCTCATTTTCACATGATACCTGATTGATTGTAGAGATCAATGCAAGTCCCCATTGCTTAAGATTGATCTCATTAAACTTAGATTTGAATTGTCATTTTTTAAAAAAAATGTACATTTTGAAAGATTTTGAAAGATTCATAGACAACGATAATGAAACTTAAAATAGTAGCAAATAAATTGACTATAACATTATCACAAGTAAAATACAAACAATTCTAAAACTAAAAACCCCTTGTCCACTTTTTAAATAGACATAAACACATATATACTTCACATTGGAATCTTTATTGTCCTAGGTCAAAAAGGCTAATTCTGTAATGTGGACCCATATTTTCAAAAGTTCGTAGGGTATTGGAAGACACATAACATTGAAAAGACTTACCAAAAAAACAACTAATGAAAAATAGTTGAACTATAGTTTAGAATTTTACTCAAAACAAAATAAGTATATAGTTGACCTTTGATAATGATGTGATTAAAATAAAATGTCTTCCAAAAATGACACGCATTCCTTGATAAGCACACCTAACAAATCTTCATGTAAATGTAGGAGACCATTGCTTTGTCATCTTCTACATTTTTGAATGCCCTCATCTTTAGGCTATTCCTTAAAATCACAATCCCAAGAATAATCATATTTAAGAGAACCATTAAAACAATATTTTAAGAAAAAATCACTTTTTTCTGAAAAGATCAATGCTTACACATGAAATGATTATGATTGGATATATTACAAATATTAACTTGGAAAACTTTAGAGATAAGAAATTATAAATTCCTAAATTTGTGTTTATGACAATGTAGAACAACCTCACATGACATGATTGTGTTCATGCGTATGAATAATATATAATTTAAAAGAAACGAGTACCAGTGAAAGATGCTAGGCTTACACTCTATGTAGTGCATACCTTGCATATTGTGAAATCTACATTTTTTTAGTGAAATTATTAATGTAAAATTTGAAGCTAACAGATTCATTACCTAATCAATGTTTTGCATATGACACATAATGTTCCCTGGTGCCATGGACAAGATAATTATAGAGTTCATTATATATAGGTTTTCCATAAACAAATTCATTATTCTCCTTAGTTAATTAAACAATAATGGAAAGGGGAACTTGTCCCAATCTTTTTATAGTTATTTAAAAAAACAATCAAGAAGTGGGTGGCTTTGAATTTTAGTTATGGTTTTTAAAAGTATTTTTAAATGTGATTTGAATTTAATATTAAAAATAAATATTGACCATTGAAAATAGAATAATTATAAAAACATTTATTTGATTTTTAATTGTTAATTGTTTATAAATGTCTTCAAGATGCTTTGACAAATGTCCCAATCTATACATTGGATATTGGAAAATAGTTGGCAATGTGAATAGTTTAAACAATTTATACATCCCATGATGGGGCAATATGAATAGTTTATACAATTTCTTTCTCCCAGCTAAAGTGAGAAGATGACTTTTTGCCTCTTTGTGTATGCCTGATGATTGACAAGTCTAATTTATATATTGCATGAAAAAGTTTGGATATGTAATTCGTGCAAAAGAAAACCTCAAATGTGCTTCAAGCTTTTGTTTGTTAGTGAGCATTAATTAGACAACATTATTATAGCCTATGTGATGAATACATCAAATCTAAAGTGACAACTTGTACTCATAAATATAATATGTGTTGGATTCCAAAAACTTTGGGTTGTGATTGTTTTGTGTGCATGATTTTTATATTTGGATGAGAGAGCATCATATGTTAAAGATTTGATTTTCCAACTATACATAGAAAATATGGTGTAAAAAGTAAAACATCTAAGAGTTAATTGTCATAATCATATAATTATTAAATAGGGAGGGGTTATAAAGAATGGCCATTATGGTATGAGGAAAATGATAATATGGCATTCAAGTTGCGTAATTAAGCATACATATTATTAAAGATTGAATTTTTTTTTAAATATGGATTATATTAGTTATTTGGTAGTATAAAAGGTGGAAGATTATAATTAGATTTAGATTTTATTTTATAAAGATTGAGCTTGAATAAAAGCTAGTAAAGATATTTTTTGATATATGATATGCAATTAGGCCTTCGTTATAGATTGTACAAAAGAAATAATCAAGTGTAACCTCAAAATCTATTATGATCATGTGTGAGGTATATAGAACATGAGACTTGGCAATAGGAATCTTAAACTAGGATCTAGATCACTTGCATACCAAAAAATAAAATAATTGACCAACTCAAGTGTTGATCCCTAAAGTTTTGTTGTCTATTAGTGTCTTACACTTAGTCATTTTCTAGGCAATGTTGGTCGGTCATTGTTGCGACCAAGTCATCATATATAGGTTGAGTCATGTATAATGTACATTTACCGAGCAGTAGTCACTGCCGAGTAAAACAGTGGTCACTGAGTACTTTTGTATTAGCCGAGTCAGTTGTTGCCGAGTTATGTAAAGAAGACAATGCCGAGCATTAGAGTTTAAAGAACAGTGAATGCCGAGTGCCAGAGACATCCAGTGCCGAGCAAGCCAGAATTGACATATGTGTTTGTGATGGCACAAACACTTAGGTAAACTATTTTGGCCAACATATATATATTGTTTACTGTTTGTTGAGGAAATCACAGAGGTGATTACACTCCTATTTTGTAATCATTGATCCCTATGTATTACATGGAACCAATCAGAATTAGGGAAGGTTAAGCGACAAAAAGAGATAATCTAGATCGTAGATCTTAAATCTTGGAGGAGGTTAGTTGTCTATATAAGATGAGATCTGGACCCTAAAACGAAGGATGAGAGGAAGGAAGAAGAACATAGAGAATATATTCAAATTAGTGAAGTATTCTGATAGAGTTCTCTAACCGAGTTGAACATACCTAAGCAGTGAAGAGCAGAACAAAGATATACTTGATAGTTGAGATCAAATATATACCGAAAGGAGAAGATTTTAATCAACATGACAGTGCAAATCGAAGGATCAAGTACTGAGACATTTTAACAAGTGTATCAGGTTAAAACTTTTAACAGAGTGGTTTTAACAGACCTTAGTAAATCTTAACCGAGTGCTTACTTAGTTGTAAGTCTTAAATACTTTTGCAAGGTAGATTGTATAAATCTTAAATCTCTTAACAGGGCAGACCCTCATAGGGTAGATCATATTTTGTGATCAAATTTGTAGCCCTAACAGGAAAAATTTATACTGCAGTCATGAAGATTTGTGGGTGTCATCCCCACCCCAGTTTTACCTTTCAAGGGTTTCCGGGTAACCAAAATCATGGTGTTATATGTATTTTCTTGAGTGATGTTTAGCTTATTAGATCATTTACATTGTTGAAGTTTATGTTAATGGTATGCAAGTTTTCATTTATGATAAAATGGATAAATCAATGATATCTGATTCACCCCTCCTCTCAATATCACATTCTCCCAATAGATTTCCAACGATTGGTATCAGAGCTTAGTCTCCTATAGAAGTCTAGCCACTTGTGAGATAAAGATCTTGAGATGGAGGTTTATAAGTTGGGAAAAATATAAAGAATCAGAAGATCAACATTCAGCTTGCATTACAACAACTTGAAGCAGCCAAAGGTGAACTAAAGAAATCCTTAAGTAGAAGAAGAGAAATTGCTATCCAACAGAATGAAACACAATATCAAGAAGAAGATGCTACTGGACTATTTGATAGTGGGAACTCTATAGAAAGTGACAAAACCATAAAAGAACTACTAGAGAAAAACAACATACTGAATGAAGACATTAGAAATCTGAAGAGAGAATAAGAAATTCAATCTATGAGACTATGTGAAGTAGTTGAACATAAAAAGAAAGAAGAAGAAGACAAGACAATGGCCGAAGAAGACTAAAGACAAATATCAATGAGACTTGATGAAAAGGAAAATGATATGCAAAGGTTGACTAACAATCAACTAGACATGGTAAATTAACTGCTACTGGTTAATCAATATTTGGGCAGGAAAGATGTGGAAATCACCAATCTGAGATTAGAAAATAATCAACTGAGGAATGAATTGAGAGCTGAAAAGGAAGTTAATGAATGGATGAACAAGCCTAACAAAGCTGTAAGATACTTTAAAGAGCTATTAAGGTCACCTAGAAGATCTAGTGACACATCTGGACTTGGACTTAATGAGAAATCATCAGAGGAAGGAAAATCATCAAAGAGTGGAGAGCAAAGAAGTGCAAAACCAAAGAACAACAAGCCCACATGCCATCACTATCGAAAGCTAGGACATAAAGCCAACATCTGCAGAAGCAAACATGATAAGTCTAATCCTAAACCTATATTTAATGGACATTGTTTTAATTGTAAGAAACATGGACATCAAGCACAAGAATGCAGGACAAAGGTCAGTAATCCACCTACCTCACCGAAATTTCAAGGACATTGTTTCAATTGTCAGAAGTATGGACATAGAGCATTTGAATGCATATCAAAACCCAAATGGACATCAAATAAACAAAACACGTCACCGAAGAAGGGTAACACATACAATTGGGATTACAACACTTGGTATAGTTGTCATTACTGTGGAAAATATGGGCACATCAGAGAAAATTGTCTGAAGACACATTTTAGAGGTAAATCCAAGAGCTGGATGAATGGAAGTGTGGTATGCTACAAATGCAACAAGATAGGTCATCTAAAGAAAGATTGCAGATCACCCATGCCCAACAATGATCAAAACAAGAATGAAGAAATCATTCAACAAATGAGAAATCAGATGAACAAATCTTGGAAGAAGAAAGAAGAGGGAAGCACTAGTGAAGCCAGTGCACCCAAGGTCACCCAATCCAATGGATCAGGTGACCACACCACTTCTAACTAAGAAAATAAGGTATGTATGGAACTAAGTCCCACAATTTTTTCATCTTATATCAGTTCCTAATATATGTTGAGAAAAATTCCATATCTGCATAGATTAAGATGAATTAGGATAGATTTGAGCAAAGTGAAACAATTCATATTTGATGTTGAGCATCAGTGTTTTAGTCTATAGTGACTGAGTCACCAACGTATGTCGAGCACCTATGATAGCCAAGATGTGATGTAAACTGAGCTATAACTGAATGGTTGTATCGACTGAGCTTATGTTAGCCGAGCTTAACATGAGATTGATGAGACAACTTTATCTCACCTAGAAAGTGTACAGATCATTAAATAATCCCTAATCAGACCGTTTAAATTATATATAGCGGGAAGTTACCATTTATTTCATTTCACCAGCGAATTGAAAATTTCTAAGAGCGATTCAGAGTGCAAGTAACCAGCGTGATTAAGAGCTAAGTGCGATTAAATAAATCTTCACAGCATACTGTTGGCAAAACATCTAAAGAACACTTGTGCAAGGTACCTAACCGAGTGAAATTATATCATATTTGAATACTTAAAATTAAGAAATGGCATCATCATCACTAGCTACGATGAAGAAGCAAGGAAAGGAGGTTTTCAATGTTCAATTAGTAAGGAATGAGGTGTGTAAGCCATAGAAGTTTCAGGCCGTTCTAGAGAGCGCGATCACTGGGAGATATTAATGGAGCCCTGCCATCGATTCCAAAGAATCTTTTAATGATTAATGATATCCTATCATGTTACATGTGCAAGATTGGAGATATTGGTGATTATGAACTTAGGGAAGCATACAACAAATTGTGCAGCAATGGGGTGTTGAAGCTGGAAAACCAAAAGGTTTTCGAGCAAGGGTTAGTTCATGCCCTTGACTTTCCACAAAATTTCAAAGTCAAGAATGGATCAAGATTGTACTAAGAAGAGTACATCACATGAAGATTTGTCTAGAGGATGGACTGGTTCAAAATCACAAAAGACATGATTCACCAGGTAACTAGATACCCTAAACTCCCTGGAAAGAAAACCATGAGATGTCAAAGCAAGGAGGAGATTTAGGAAAACACCTAGGTGGTATGGAACAAGTGCGACATGACCATTTCTACTATCACCGATCCAGAGATTTAGTTTGCAGTAAGGGTGATGGCACACAAATTCTACTAGTCAAGTCAGTTGGACAGTGTCCCATGCATGGCAGTGGACTACCAAGCTTGGAAAATCGTCAAGAAGGATCACACCTATGACCTTGCCGAGCTCCAACTGGCTCAACTTTTCGAGAACCTTACATCAATCCGAAAAGAAAACAATTCAATGTGTAAGTTCTGTTCCTTACTTGTTTGTTTATTATTCTATATTCAAAAAAAAATTTCTACTGTTGGTGGAGTAGTATGGGACAAGGCTAGGCCATTCAAAATTCAGATAAATGATTTTATTAGTCAAATGGGAGATAATTTTGAGAGCATAATGGAAAATTACTTTGTAGAATTTAAGAAGAAAATTAGGAAGAGAAGTAGGATTCTTGTATCCCTAGTAGAGAAATACAAACATGACATATGTTTCCTAGTGGACACAGACCTCACATATGCCCAAGCTGCAATACTGAGGGTATCATGGCTTATGCCATTACCTTATGAGGTAAATATTGATGAGACCACAATAGCAATCACAACGTTGTTAGCCGAGGAAGTTGACAAGAAGGCTAGTTATTTTGGAACCTATGAGGAAGCAAAGGCTAAGATACCCATGGGACTGAAGTCTGCTACCATGGAGAGGAAGAGGAAAAAGATAGTAAAAAAATTAGAAAAGATGATAGGAGAAAGAGAGGAAGATGCACCTCTAGAATTGACCCAAGGTCTAGGAGAAGACAAATCTAGTGAATCCAGTGAAAGTGAAGAAGAGGAGAAGGTAGTAGTGAAGAAAGGAAAGAAGGCAGTAATTACCGAGTCTATGAGAAAGACAATGCAGAAAATGAAGCCTATCTCATCACCAGTTCTCGGGCCAAGAACTAGGGCAGTCTCTATAGCTGTAGCTGCCAAGCCACAAAAGAAAACCCTATTAAGAATAGTCCCAAGAGATAACTGAGAGGGGAGGTGAATCATTTATCTACAAGTTTCAATTCTTTATCCAATTAAGTATACTTAAACATAAAGCATAAACACAATGAAAGAACACTTGAACACAACACCAATATTTTGGTTACGGGGAAACCCAAATAAGTAAAAACCCCTATGGGAATTGACACCCACTAATAATCTGCACTAGTGTTTTATGATCCTTGTTAGAAGATTCTTAACCCTGTTAGGAGTTTCTTTACAATATATTTAGTACAGTGACCTGGTCAAGGGTCAAACCCTCTTAGGAGTCTTTTACAATTAACCATGTTAGGGGTGAGGATGCATTGTCCAAGAGCTCACTTCTCAAAAGAGAGAAGGCTACAACCTTCTGAATAACAGATACACACTATATCTGGATCTTGGTGAACTACACTTTGACCTACTATCTGGATCAGTTCCAATGTATAGTAGAAACACTTTACTTGGTCACATAGACCTTCTGTTGATGGCTCAACACTTTGCACACTCTGCTCTGCTCTTCACAATCAACTCTGAACCATACCCTGGCAATCACAAATGACTGCCTATAAATATCTTTCCACTAAATGATATAATAAAGTTGGCCTATTAGAACCACCTTGAAATCATATTAGAGAAACCATAACATACTCCAATAATAATTTTTTCGTCTCTACTAAGCACGCAACACATTCTGAGACCTGTCCAATATTAACAAATGTAGACGCACGCTACACACTATCGGCTCTACCAAAGTAACTGAAACTTTCTCCTCAAGCTGAATTACATCATGTGCTCATAACCAAACATTACTAACTCTTCTCCAAGCATTAATCCAAGGGTGCATACCGAAATGATAGGTGCAACTCTTGAACCAATATAATCTTTGTCAGCTCTTCTGAATAAACACAGGAAACTGCTACTAGTGAATAGCGACTCCATAACTTCACTTCTACTAATCACCAGACTCTACATCCATGAATGTAACATCATTAACATATCTCCATCACATATCCAAACGTGCAAGGCTCCATGATAACTATACGGACAATCATTCATAGAACACTACCTATAACCGGGGTTTACTCTTTGATCAAGAGGTTCCCTAGTCAGTATATCTTGTGTCATTGTCTTATTATGTATGAATATCTTTCTATGGTTGGTAGTTATATTTCTTACATGGTTAAATGTTGTTGAAATTGATAAAAGTTATAATTATAAGATAACTCATTCACCCCCCCCCCCTCTCAGTTATCTTGGTGGACTTTACTTTCTAACAATTGGTATCAGAGCGACAGGTCCTTGAAAAAGAAGTTTAACAACTTAAGGAGATCCATGGAAAATTTTAGAAAAGAAAGCCCTAAGTTTAATGGAGTAAATTTTGACAGTTGGAAAGAAAAGATGAAGACACACCTACTGTGTTTAGGACTAGGTTATTGGTTGATTACAAAGAATGATAAGACTATCATTAAAGAGGACAATCTTGAAACATGTACTGTCGATGAGAGAGATCTATTCATGTGTAACATACTTGCAAGAGAAGCACTTTTGACAACCCTTCCGGAGAATGAGTATAGTCAGGTAAAATGTTTGAAAAAATCTCATGAAATTTGGAATGCTTTACACTCTACTTTTGAAGGTGATGAACATGCAAAAAGAGTTAGATTACATAATTGGATATGTGCATTTGAAGATATAAGAATGTTGGAAGATGAATCCGTTAGAAGCTATATTGGTAGAATGTCAGAAATTGTTACAGGCATAAAATCTTATGGAGGAACAAAGAGAGAGAATGAAGTGATATGGAAAATTCTGAGGACATTGACTCTTGTATTTAAGAAAACAACACAGATGATTGAACAAGTTATACCTTGTACTAAAAAATTTACAAGAGAGACTCTTCTTGGAAGATTGGAAGCAACAGAGATGAACCTGAGGTTATCAGGAGACTTACCTAGAATGGAGATAGCATTCAGTGCTCTTAGTGTTCACCCTACTTTGTCAAGAAGCATCAGTGTGTGTGGAGATTATGCTGGTAGTAGCAGATCTAGAAATGAAGAAGACAAGAAGATTGAAGAAGGTATTGCCTTGATTGTGAAGAGAGAACTAGATGGTAAGAAAATTTTTAAATGTTGGACTTGTTAAGAATATGGTCATTTTGCATCTAAGTGTCCTAAGAGAGTTAAAAAGTACAGAAACAATTTCAAACCTAGAAGATCTAAGGAATGTTATTATGCTAATGATGAAGATCTTGAAGCTAGTATAGAGAGAACCCTAAGTGAAAGTGATACTGAGAATAATGATGACATAGGATTTGTAGCAATTAAAGAAGAGAATCTTGAAACTGATGTTAAGGAAGAAAAATCCTTAGTTTCTCAAGTTAAAAAGAAAGCTGATTGGATTATAGACAGTGGTTGTTCACATCATATGACTAGAGACATGAAAAAGTTCATAAAGTTTAACGATTATGATGGAGGAGTTGTTAGAGTTGGAAACAATGCACCTTGCTTGATTAAAGGTATAGGATCTATTACTCTTGATGGAAAGACTAATACTGATGATGTTTATTTTGTGGATGGATTGAAACATAATCTTTTGAGTGTTGGATAGTTAGTTGATAAGGGATATCAAGTTTGGTTTACTGAGGAAACTTGTGTGATTAAGGATAAAGATGGAAATCTGATTGGAACTGGATCTAGAACCAGAGGTAATGTGTTTCAGTTAAATCGCACTGAGATGACATGTTTGATTACTAAAATTGATGACAGTTGGTTATGGCATAGAGGGTTTTGTCATATAAACTTTGACAACATTGTGAAAGTAAGTACTACACTTGTAGTAAGGGATTTTCCTAAAATTATGAAGCCTACTAATATGATTTGCAAAGAATGTGTGATGGCTAAACAGAAGAGAAGTTCTTTTCCCAGTAAGAAGTTTACATCTGTAGAAAAGCTGGAGATTGTTCATACAGATTTGAGCGGTCCTACCAGGACTAGAGGATTCTATGGAGAAAGGTATTTTATGATTCTTGTTGATGATTTTACAAGAATGATGTGGATTGCATTTCTTAAAGAAAAATTTGAAGCATTTGATAAGTTTAAGATCGTTAAGAGTAAAGTAAAGAATGAATATGGAATGAAGATTAAATGTTTGAGATCTGATAGAGGTGGAGAATTTACTTCTAGAGAGTTTAACACCTTTTGTGAAGAAAATGGCATTCAGAGATAGTTTTCAGCCCCTAGAACACCTGAACAAAATGGTATTGCAGAAAGAAGAAACCGATCAGTAACTAAAGCAGCAAGAGCTATGTTATTTGAGAATGATTTGGCGAAGATATTCTAGACAAAAGTAGTGAACACAACAGTGTATACAATGAACATAGTACAAATCAGAGCAGATACAGACAAGACACCCTATGAATTATGATTTGGACATGCACCCTCAGTTAAGTATTTTAGAATTTTTGGAAGGAAATGTTATATAAAAAGAGATGATGATATTGAAAAGTTTGATCCTAGAAGTGATGAAGGTATATTTCTTGGATATTCTTTGAAAAGAAAAGCCTATAGATGTTATAATAAAAGAACTAAGACTATTGTTGAGAGCGCAAATGTTAAAGTTGATGAAAAGTTAAAAATTTAGGAAAGAATGCTTGATTATGAATCAAATGAAGAAGCTCATCCTAAACCTAACACTATATCTACTGAATTATTTTATGAGACTGATAGTGATTTGTTGAATGAAAGCCATAATGAAGTCATTGAAAAATTGAATAATGGTAAGATGGATTCACCACTATTCAAATGTAAAGGGGGAAATATGAGATCTATTCTCCAACCCAAATCCCCCAAAGAAGAGATTTGATTTGATCAACCAAGAGGTTAATACACAATCAAATCAATTTGTTGGTGAATATGGAAGAAAGAGAGTAAATCCAATATTTCCCTATGGAGGAGGATTATGTTTGGAAATTTGAAATAATTGAAATACAAATACTAACCTCAAATTAGGGCAGATTTAGAAAATGTTGAATTCTGATGTCTGTGTACACTTTTGGCAAAATCTAAGACCTCTCATAGACTGGAAATGTCGAGACAGAGAAAACCTAGAAATCTTTCTCCAAGATGGCTTAGCTCGGGTTTGACCCTCATAGTAGGTCAAATACTACATTCTTTATTTGAAGTCTGATTCAAATTCTTTTTGCAGATCTCGAAAGTTTTCCAAAAAGGGTATCCAAATTCGCTTTCAGATCCAAAATTCTGCACTTGTACTTGCAAGAAAATGAGGATTTTTGTTATTTTTTGAGGGGTTTGCCTTGGTCAAACCCTAGTTTGGAATTAACCTTAATATTGAAATTGAAATAGGAATGCTAGCAAGTAGTAGAAAATGATCTAACAATGAAGCTATGCAATTCAATAGATATATGATTGTATTTTGAATGTAAACAAGTATATTGATATGAAAGCTTGAACAAAACAATAAATGTAAATCAAACCTCCATGGTTGTATGCTTGGAATCCACCTTGGTAAGAGAATGAAATGGATCTTGAAGATGAACAAAGGATCTTGAAGGAAGATCACACCATCATGATGGTTAGATCTAGGGTTTGAATGATGAATCTTGAATGCATGAACCAAATCCCTTCAATGGCTTGAGTACTTGAATCCTTGATCTTCAATGGAGAACTTGGATGGAGAAGAATACTTGAATGCTTGAATGAATGCTTTCTTGATCACCTTGAGAGCTTGAGAGAACTTGCTTGAGGATGAGATGTGAAAATGAGAGAGGAAGGCCTCCTTTTATAGTGATCTAGGGCACAATCCTCTAGAGGGGCCACCTTGGAGAATTATATCCCAATTAGGTCTTAACCTTTAGAAAATATACCTAGATTAAATGCAATTAAATGATTTACCATCCTAAAACCCGAAATGATTAACCCAAAGGCGGGAAACTAAATATCCCGAAAGCCCAAAGCCTAAAAATTTTGGAAATTGAAAATTTGGAGAAAGGGCTCAAAATCAAGGTTGGACCTAACCTAGTCAGGTTTGAACTCAACCCTAACCTATTCAAGTTTGACCTCGACCCTAACCTAGTCAGGTTTGACCTCGAATCTGACCCTGGTCTTGGATTGGCTCAGAACCAAGTCAGGAGGTCCCGGGGATGCCCAGAAACCTAAAATTGATGCCGAAATAGGATAGAATGTCAAGGATAGACATAAAATCCTATGATTACTATGATGAAGGCTAGGAGGACCTATTTCTAAATCCTACCTAGAAAATAGAGCCACATAAGAGGGAAATTCAATAGAATCCTTAAGATCCTAACCCTAATTTCACCTAGAATGAAGCAGAAAAGAAGTGGAAAGAGGGGAGAAAGCTAGATCAAAGCAAAGATCAATTCAAGACATTCAAGATGACCCCCAAACCACTTACTCGGAGGGCTAAACACTCTTAACATGGAAGTGCTTCCATTTTAAGATGATACAAGAACCTACACTTGAAGTGAGATCTGAGACAGTGACACCTAACAAGAGTTTGTCAAGAAATCATCCTATTGGGAAAATTATTGGAAGCATCAAAAGAGGAGTTCTAACTCGGAATAAGGTACAAGAATAGTTATGTTTGATTTCTCAAATTGAACCTAAAACTACTAGTGAAGCTTGTGAAGATGAAAGTTGGATTAATGCTATGAAAGAAGAACTTGATCAAATTGAAAAGAACAAGACGTGGGAATTGGTCCCTAGACCTAAAGACAAGAATGTTATTGGAACTAAATGGGTATTCAAAAACAAGATGAATGAACAAGGAGAAGTAGTAAGAAAAAAAGCAAGATTGGTATGTAAGGGATACTCACAGCAAGAAGGAATTGACTATGAAGAAACCTTTGCACCTGTTGCAAGAATTGAAGTAGTAAGAATGTTTTTGGCTTATGCAGCTTACAAGAAGTTCAAAGTATATCAGATAGATATGAAGTCAGCATTTATGAATGGAGAATTGGAAGAAGAAGTCTACATTGAGCAGCCTGAAGGTTTTCCTTTGACTCAAGAAGGATACATGGTATGTAAATTGAAGAAAGCTTTATATGGACTAAAACAAGCACCTAGAACTTGGTATGTAAGATTGGACAAATTTTTTTTAAAGTTGGGATTTACAAAAGGAACAACTGATAGCAATCTGTACACAAAAGAAATTGAAAATGGTTTGTTGGTTATAGTTATTTTTGTTGATGACATTATTTTTGGAGGAGAAGATGAAGCTAGTGATAAATTTGCTGATGAAATGAAGACTAAATTTGAAATGAGTATGATTGGTGAAATGAAATACTTTTTGGGATTACAGATAACATAGAACAATGATGGTATCTTTGTAAGTTAGACAAAGCACCTGAATGACTTGTTGAAAAGATTTGGAATGGAGAACTGTAAACTAGTTGCAACACCTATGGTAACTGGACATAAGTTATCTAGCACAGATGAGACTCCTACAGTGGAACAGAAGAAATACAGATCTATGATTGGAGGATTGCAGTACTTGACTCATACAAGACCTGATATAGCACATTCAGTTGGAATTGTAGCAAGATTTCAAGCTGAACCTAGAGAATCACATTATGTAGCAGTAAAGAGGATACTGAGATATTTAAGAGGCACAATGTACTATGGATTGTGGTATGAAAAATTTGATGATTTTACCCTATGTGCATATACAAATGCTAATTGGGGAGGCAGTGTTGATGATAAGAAAAGCACCAGTGGTGGAGCATTTTTTCTTGGAGGAAGATTGGTTTACTGGCTAAGCAAGAAGCATAATTGTATCTCATAGAGCACAACATAAGAAGAATATGTAGCAGCAGCAAACAATTGTAACTAGATAATTTGGATGAAGAAAATGCTGAAGGATATTGGAATAAAGTTTGTTGAACCTGTTGTCATACATTGTGACAACACCAGCATAGTTAGTATGTCTAAGAACCCTGTATTACATTCTAAGACAAAACATATAGAGATTAAGTATCATGTTGTAAGAGAGAAAGCTGCTGAGAAAGAAGTCAGACTTGAGTACATAAGTACAAAGGAGAAGATAGCAGATATATTTACAAAGCCTTTGCCTAAGGATACATTTGAGTATCTAAGAGGTATGCTTGGGGTTATGCCCTAGCCTACTTTTGAGAAGTGATGCAGTTGGTTGCATCTGTCTAGTGGTATATGAGCCTTATCTTTCTTTTGGACTAGATGTTGGTACTTCCTCTATGGGGGAGTATGTGTATATGAGCTGAGTCATGAGGACTCTAGTGAATGTATTTTCTGAATAGTGTCTTTTGACATTGGAGTTGTTGTTGACATAATGATGAGATTTTTGTCATTGATGTTAATGGGGGAGAAGTGTACATGAAAAAACTATTTGTACTATCTAAACAGGAAAATGAAGCAAGATTTGATTGATGAAGAGGACTTGAAATATTTTTCTAGAGCAGTAGTATTGTAGTATTGGATTTTTGGAACATTGGATGTTTTTTCATCTATGTTGCCATCAATGCCAATGGGGGAGATTGTTAGGAATGAATTCTAAATGTTTGGCAGCCATTCTACAGTAGTTGTTGTTGTATTCATGACTATGATTGTCATTGATGTCAACACAGTGATTTACTAGAGACTTGCAGAGAAGTAGAAAGAGTTTGAATTAGCACACGTGGGATATTGTAGTTGGAGCTATGTGATGTTGAGGATATACTCTTTGATATGTTATATGTTTATGGTTAAGAGCACAGAAAGTAATTCATTTATTCATGGAAGTTATGAGCATTTTGGTGGAAGCAGTATTCATGCAATGTTCCTGAGTAGCGGTTTGTGGAAATCAAATGATATCTCCTAATTGGGATGGAATCTAGTTTTGCCCAGTTAAAGGGAAGTTGAAGACACATTGATAGTGATGTGGATGAAAATGCAAATTTTGAGGTTGCACTAGTGGAGAATTATTGTAGTTGGAAGCTGGCAGCTTTGTGTAATTTTGATGTAGCATGTGGAAACTTTTATTTTGTAATTGTATGCCGACTCATTTGTAATTACTTGAGTGTGGTATAAAGGAAGGAATGTTTTTCCTTATTTTATATTGGTTGTAATGGGTAGATGTGATGATGTATGCATGAAGTAAAGAAAAGAGCTAATGTAATTCATGTGAAAGCAAATTTGTGAAGGAAGACATGCGAAGATCTGAGATTGAGATCTGGTGAAGCAAAGAGTGCGGTTTGGCACAGTAAGGAAGGAGGTAACATATTTGATATTATTTTGTTGAATAATCTAGAGATTAGTTGGACAGTGTGTTTAGTGATCTTTCCATTGAAGCTGTTTGGGCAATGGGTCCTTTTGTCTTCCATAACTCTTAACAGGTTTAGAATCTTTTAATAGGGATTCGAAATCTCCTAATAGGGATTCATATGTATTGAATGTATTTCATAAGACTCCTAACAGATTCCATCCTTTCACAAGGAATATTCATATTAGTGCATCTTTTGTGGGCATCATTCCCACTGGGATTTACTCTTTGATTAAGAGGTTCCCTAGTCAACATATCTTGTGTCATTGTGTTATTATGTATGAATATCTTTCTATGGTTGGTAGTTATATTGCTTACATGGTTAAATGTTGTTGAAATTGATAAAAGTTATAATTATCAGATAACTCATTCACCCCCCCCCCCCCCCCTCTTAGTTATCTTGGTGGACTTTACTTTCTAACAAATTCAGCACTAAGTTTGTCATTACCTCCAAAGATAATGTCATCAACAAATATAGCTACAAGTAGTAAACCTTCAGACGTCTCTCTTATGAATAGATTATAGTCTGTTGCTCCTTTCTTGAATCCAACCTTTGTTAGATATCCATCCAGTCTCTCATACCATGCTTTAGGGGCTTGCTTAAGTCCATAGAGGGCCTTCTTCAATCTACATACTATATCAAGTCTGTCTGATAAGGTGAATCCTTCTTTCTGCTCAATGTATACTTCTTGTTTCAATTCTCCATTCAAGAATGCTGACTTGACATCCATCTGATAGACTTTGAAGTTTTTTACTGTTGCATAAGCTAGAAACAACTTAAAAGCTTATAATTTTCTCACAGGTGCGAATGTGTCTGAATAATCAATGCCTTCTCTCTGGGCATATCCTTTACATACTAACCTTGCTTTATTTCTTACTACTATACCATCTTCATTCATCTTGTTTCTAAATATCCATTTTGTTCCAACTACATTCTTATCACTTGGTCTTGGGACCAGCTCCCAAGTATCATTCTTGATAATCTGATCTAGTTCCTCTTTCATAGCATCATGCCAATCTAAATCATTACATGCATCTTCAACACTTAAAGGTTCAATCTGAGATAGTAAACATACCACTTCATTGCTTCCTAAATTCTTTATTTTTGATCTTGTGGTAACTTTTCTGCTCTGATCTCCAAATATGTCATCCTTAGAGTGATATCTAGATGTATACTTTGGAGCTTTAGGTGAAACTGACTCATCTTCCTTCTAAGTTTCCTCTTCACTTGTTTTAGGTTCATTGAACAATGCATTGATACTATCAAACATTTCTTCAACAACTATCTTGCTAGTGGAAGGTCTAGGTTCTTCTTCAATCATAGGTGAGTAATCATGATATCTTTCTTGAACCATAAACTTTTCATTAATCTTAGCATGAGCACTTTCAATGATTTTCTTCAATCTCAAGTTAAAATATCTATAAGCTTTACTTTTAGTAGAGTAACCAAGAAAAATACCTTCATCACTTCTTGCATCAAACTTTCCTACTGCTTCATCCCTCTTGATGTAGCACTTGTTTCCAAAGATTCTAAAGTATTTCACTATGGGAACATTACCAAATCATAACTCATAAGGTTTCTTGTCTGCACTAGGCCTTAATTGTATTCTATTGATTGTATAGACTGTTGTATTGACTGCATCTCTCCAATAGGTGTGTGAAAATTTTCCTTCAATCATGATGGTGTGCATTGTATCAATGATAATCTTGGTCCTTCTCTCTGCAATCCCATTTTGCTGAGGGGTTCTAGGTGCACTTAACTATCTTTTTATGCCATGTTCTTTGCAATACTCATAGAATCTGTCAGAGGTGAATTCTCCTCCTCTATCCGATCTTAGACACTTTATCTTTAGTCTAGATTAATTCTCAACCTTAGCTTTGAATATTTTGAACTTCTCAAATGCTTCTAACTTATCTTTCAAGAATGTAACCCACATCATTCTAGAATAATCATCTACAAACAAACTAAAATACCTTTCACCATAGTATGATCTTGTTTGAGTAGGTCCACATAGGTCTGTATGAATCAGATCCAACTTGTTCTCTGTTGAATTATGCTTGCTCCTAAATGAATTCCTCACATGATTTCCCATTACACATTCCTTGCAGATGGTATCAAATGGCTTTGCTATGCTAGGTAGGTCTCTTACTGTCTTAACATTACTAATCTTTACTATGTTATCAAAATTGATATGACATAGTCTTTTGTTCCCCAACCAACTGTCATCTACTTTAGCAACAAAACAACTTGCTTCTGGATTAAGTTGAAAAACATTACCTTTGGTCTTTGATCCTGATGCAATTATTTCTCCTTCCTTGTTGTTAATGGTACACTTGTTTCCATTGAACTCCAATATGTGGCCTTTGTCAAGAAACTTCCCAACACTTAGTAGGTTATGTTTCAAACCATCAACATAAAGAACATCATCAGTGCTATTCTTTCCATCCAAGGTGATGTCTCCTCTACCAATGATAGATTTGGGAGTGTTATCTACAAATCTAACCATGCCTCCTTTATATCTATCCAAATGAACAAATCTATCTTTGTCTCCTGTCATGTGATGTGAGAAACCACTATCAATGATCCAATCTGTCCTGTGTCAACTTGTGAATCCTTTTCATCTTCAAGAGAAATGAATCCAATTTATTCTTCTACTGATTCTTCATCTGATACTCCATCTCCAGCATAATAGCATTCCTTTGTATACTTGGGCTTGTAGTTATTTTGGTACCTTTTAACTCTTGTAGGACACTTAGATGCAAAATGACCAATCTTATTACATGAAAATAATTTAAATGGTAATTGACCTTCCTATTTCCCTTTTCCTTTCTTTTCTCTTTTAGCAATCATAGAAATGAAATCATATAGTGTTTTCTCTTCATCATCATCATCAAAATTACTAGAAGTGCTTGCAGATTTCTTACCATGGACTGATGCTTTGAAGGTTGTTTCACTTTTAGGTTCTATCTTCAATCTTGAAATCTCAAAAGATGAAATTTTGCTAATCAAGGTCTCTCTTTTGAAATTTGATGTAAGCTGCATGGTCTCATCTACGATGTTGATCTTGTTTTCATACTCTACTGTGAGAGTGGTCATCAATTTATCCATAATGTCTTCTTTCGAGATCTCTCCACCATTGTTCCTGATTCCTACAACTACTTCATTAATCCTTTGGTTGTAAGCTCTGATGTCTCTTCAGGTTGCATCTCTAATGCATTGTATCTTTTCTTTCAAGTTTTTCTACTCACATCCTTTGCTTGTTTATCTCCTTCAAACATGTCTTCTAGGTGCTTCCATATCTTTTAGGCTGTCTACTTTCTTGATCTCTGAAAACTCATTATCAGATAGGGTGTTGATAAGGGATTCTTTTTCTATTGCATTGTGATGGAACAAATCCTTCTAATTGCTTGTAGCATCATCCTTTGCAAGATCTGCTAGAGAGGGGATCTCAACTTCCTTGATAGCCACTTCAAAAACTTCAAAAGAAATGCACTGCAAATGTGTCATCATCTTGTTCTCCCAATCAAGATAATTCTCTCCATCAAACTTAGGACTGTCTTTTATAAAGAATGCCATCTAATCAACCTCAAGCTGTTAAAATTTCTCTCTGAAGCACTTGGCACTGATACCAATTGTTAGGAATAGTCCCAAGAGATAACTGAGAGGGGGGGGTGAATCTGTTATCTACAAGTTTGAATTCTTTATCCAATTAAGTATACTTAAACATAAAGCATAAACACAATGAAATAACACTTGAACACAACACCAATATTTTGGTTATGGGGAAACCCAAATAGGTAAAAACCCCGGTGGGAATTGACACCCACTAATAATCTGCACTAGTGTTTTATGATCCTTGTTAGAAGATCCTTAACCCTATTAGGAGTTGCTTTAAAATATATTTAGTATAATGACCTAGTCAAGGGTCAGAACCTATTAGGAGTCTTTTACAATTAACCCTATTAGGGGTGAGGACGCACTGTCTGAGAGCTCACTTCTCAAAAAAGAGAAGGCTACAACCTTCTGAATAATAGATACACACTATATCTAGATCTTGGTGAACTGCACTTTGACCTAATGTTTGGATCAGTCCCAATGTATAACACAAACACTTTACTTGGTCACATAGACCTTCTATTGATGGCTCAACACTTCACACACTCTGCTCTGCTCTTCACAATCAACTCTGAACCATACCCTGGCAATCACAAATGACTGCCTATAAATATCTTTCCACTAAATGATATAATCAAGTTGGCCTGTTAGAACCACCTTGAAATCATATTAGAGAAACCATAACATACTCCAATAATAATTTTTTCAGCTCTACTAAGCATGCAACAAATTCTGGGACCTGTCCAATATTAACAAATGTAGATGCATGCTACACACTTTCAGCTCTACCAAAGTAACTGAAACTTTCTCCTCAAGCTGAATTACATCATGCACTCTTAACCAAACATTATTAACTCTTCTCCAAGAATTAATCCAAGGGTGCATACTGAAATGATAGGTGCAACTCCTGAACCAATATAATCTATGTCGGCTCTTTAGAATAAATACAGGAAACTGCTACTAGTGAATAGCGACTGCATAACTTCACTTCTATTGATCACCAGACCTGTCTCCATGAATGTAATATCACTAACATGTCTCCATCACATATCCAAATGGGAAAGGCTCCATGATAACTATATGAACAATCATTCACAGAACACTGCCTATAACTCTGTCAAGAACACTGCTGACACAAGCTGCTATATAACTGCCAGTACTAATAGTTAACCTCTACATCCATGATATCATGTTGATAACATGTCCATGTTGTATATACTAGAAGCTTACTATATAAGTCTTCCACGCATGCTTCTTACCATATTTTGTCATCAATGACAAACATATAGTCAACATTGGCTTGCAGGAAAATCTCCAACAAACCCCTACATCAGGGAAGAGAAAAATTATTCAGCCTAAGGTAGTGCTGAGGCAATTAAGGAAGAAGCAGAGAAGGAAACTCATTTTGGTGAAGGATGATGAGGAAATAAAGAGTGATGAGGAAATAAATAAAGAGTCACCAGTACAGAGAAAAACACTGACTATGGATGAAATATGCCACAACATCAAGAGCTCTGTTGGTTTAGTAGGCTTTAAACAAATAAAATTTGAGAAGATGAGTATAGAGGACAAGGAGAAAGTTGAAGAAGCAATGCTTGAGATGATATGCACATTCAAGATGGTACCACTACAAATGGCTAATTTAATTCCAAATGAGTTATATCAGAGACTAGCACAAAAATGGGATTATGCCCTTAGAAAAGAAAAGGAAATCAGGGAAAGCACGCTAGCCCAAGTGACACCATATTTTTCCCCTGTGTACATTAAGAAATATATTGAGTAGTACCAGAATAGATTTGTTCCTAAGCTCAGGGCATACTCTATCCTTCAACACAAGGTTGAAGATGTGGTGGAACAAAGTAAAAAGGTATGGAAGATCATTTTTGGTCTTATTATTGATAAAAGCACACAACAGGAAGCTAGCACATCTAGGGGAGTTGAGCTACATAATAATGAAGATGTTAGTGAACCACATATTCAGGAGGAAGAAGCTCCAAAGGTAGAGAAATGTGAGAATTTAGCTGAAGTAACAATTGTTGACATCACTGAGGATACCCCAGTGAAAACTCAGGTATTGATCGAGGAAGAAATACAAGCTGAGGCAACAAAGGATACATATTTGTTGAGTAGTAATAATGTATTATGAAAAGTCATAGATTATCCACAAATTGAGGATACATCAACTTCCAGTCCACACAAAGTTATAGTTGACATGCTAGCCGATCTTAGCACTACCGAGGAATAGGACAAGTCAGTATCTACACCTTAGTCTATATCTGCCGAGGAGTTACATAAAGAGAAAGAAGAATAGTCTGCATTAGTTATTGTAAATCCTCATGTGGAGGAAACAAAATTAGAAGAGAAGGAGATAGAAAAAGCTATAGATGTACAAGAGCCTAAGGAACAAGAGGCAATAAAAGCTCTTGTACAAATGCTGAGTGGAACAACACCTAAGAAGAAGTCACAGAAAAAGAAGGCCAAATCTCCTACCCCATAAGTGACACTCAAAGAAGTTATTGTGATTACCAAATGGGACACATATAACTTATCTTATGAACAAATACAAATTTTTCAAGATCTACTAAAGAAAAAGAGAAAACAGGAAGAAATGAGAAGGGAACATCAGCAAAAGCAAGTTCTTCATGAAATCAAAAGGTATATTTATTGATGCTTTTGACATGACTGATGTAAATGACTTTGATCCTATACTAGAACAAATTGTCCATATAGTCAAGAAAGTGACCGATGATGAAAATGAGGCAAATGATAAGTTTTTGCAATGGTTAGAAAGAAAATTTGAGATCAAGGTTCTCAATAAGATCTCTGCCGAGATAGCAATCAAGCAGGTAGAGCTTTCTAGCCAAATAATAGATTAAGAAGGAGTTGTACAAAATGCTCAATCTTTGTACAAGGAGTTGTGTGATGTAGAAATATTCACCAAGGATAACAAGGATCTAATAGATAAACTACAGTTAGATATAAAATCTACAGGTCACTCACTGAGTTTGGATGCTAGTGCCAGTTCTAGACATTACACCAGACTTCAATTTACTCAAGGGAGGATAGCCAAGTTGATGGTTAATGATGGTAAGATAAGGGATCACTTACTCTCTATTCAAAAAATGTTGACACTTCACCTGGAGGCCATACAAAGAGAGTTACCTAAGGAAAAGGAATTAGTACAGAAAGATCCCCATCTTTCTACTGCCAAGAGCCTAATTGACTAGCTGCTGACTAGAAGTAAAATCATAGGTTTTGAAGCATGCAACATCCAGTTGGCACAACGTATTGCACATGGTCATGATGATTCATAAACCATTTCTAGAAAAAAATTTCACGCTCCTTACACCCCAAGAACTACAAGTGACAAAAACAAGGGGGAAATAGTAGAATGACATGTTAAGTCACAAAGGGAGGGAACAAAATCAGAGAGCAAAATCAGATTAAAGAAGAAGAATCACATGGTATGACATACTAAGTCTTGTGAATGTATATATGTATTCGAGTGTATGTCAAATCAGGAGGTCTTATATGTACAAATGTAAATCTTTTTTTTTTGTAAGATCGAGTTAAGTTTTAGGGGGAGTATTTTGTATATACTTCTGTTAGTACTCAAGTACTCTTGTAAATGTAATGTAAATGTCATGAAAAAGTGTTTTTGACACTAATGTCAAAGGGAGTGACTGTTGATCCCTAAATTTTAGTTGTCTATTAGTGTCTTACACTTAGTCATTTTCTAGGCAATGTTGGTCGGTCATCGCTGCAACCACATCATCATATATAGGCAGAGTCATGTATAATGTACATTTACTGAGTAGTAGTCACTACCGAGAAAAATAGTGGTCACCAAGTACTTTTGTATTAGCCGAGTTAGTTGTTGTCGAGTTATGTAAAGAAGACAATGTTGAGCGTCAAAGTTTAAAGAATAGTGAATGCTGAGTGCCAGAGACATCTAGTGCCGAGAAAGCCAAAATTGACATATGTGTTTGTTATGGCACAAACACTTAGGTAAACTATTTTGGCGGACATATATATTTTGTTTACTGTTTGTTGAGGAAATCATGGAGGTGATTACACTCATATTTTGTAATTATTGATTCCTATGTATTATATGGAACCAATTAGAATTAGGGAAAGGTTAAGCGACAAAAAGAGATAATCTAGATCATAGATCTTAAATCTTGGAGGAGGTTAGTTGTCTATATAAGATGAGATCTGGACCCTAAAATGAAGGATGAGAGG
Organism: Chamaecyparis obtusa; assembly: GCA_027943335.1. Lineage (NCBI taxonomy): Eukaryota > Viridiplantae > Streptophyta > Pinopsida > Cupressales > Cupressaceae > Chamaecyparis > Chamaecyparis obtusa. Next base: position 1,891,152 of record BSBK01000804.1, on the reverse strand, counting down.
AAGGAAGAAGAACATAGAGAATATTGTTAGATAAGTGAAGTATTCTGATAGATTTTAGTGACCGAGTTGAATAGAGCTAAGCAGTGAAGAGCATAACAGAGATATACTTGATAGTTGAGATCAAATATATACTAGAAGGAGAAGATCTATAATTAGCATCACAATGTAGATCGAAGGATCAGGTAATGAGACATTTTAATAGGTTTATCAGGTTAAATCTTTTAACAGAGTGGTTTTAACAGACCTTAGTAAATCTCTTAACCAAGTGCTTACTTAGTTGTAAGTCTTAAATCCTTTTTCAAGGTAGATTGTATAAATCTTAAAGCTCTTAATAGGGTAGACCTCTCATATGGTAGATCATATTTTGTGATCAAATTTGTAGCCCTAACATGCAAACTTTATACTGCAGTAGTGAAGATTTGTGAGTGTCATCCCCACCCTAGTTTTACCTTTCAAGGGTTTCTAGGTAACCAAAATCATGGTGTTATGTGTATTTTCTTGAGTGATGTTTAGCTTAATAGATCCTTTACATTGTTGAAGTTTATGTTAATGCTATGCAAGTTTTCATTTATGATAAAATGGATAAATCAGTGATATCTGATTCACCCCCTCTCAGTATCACATTTTTCCAATAGATTTCCAACACTCAACATGACATCAAAACATTGCACATGGTATCATATTTTCTTTGTAACTCTCATTTATAGAAATTCATATTTTAAACCTTGCATATGATCGATGAAATAAGGGAAGTTTTCCTTCCTTCGGCCTAACCCTCCTTTGAATATGGGGGAAGTGCCCCTCGGGGCCCCTACAATAGACTTTGATGCTTTGCATGGGGATCCAATTGAGTATTCACCAGCTCCAAATGAACCTTCTAGGGATTCTTTGAGGGCTAGAAGGAGGAAGGAGAGCACTCAAAAAGTATCTAAAATAATACTCTGGTAAAGGGGGCCCACATGAATGATAGGAGTAACATTATGTTGAAATATGTTAAAATGGAGGAAGGAACAAAAATTAGACTTCCTAATGTGGTTATGGATCATATTGTTTCCTCCATGGGCAATGTCTTGGTTGGTAATCTTTTTTCCTTTAGACCAACAATTGATATGGTTAGAAGATGGGTTGCTACAAAGTGGACATTGAAAGGTAGTGTCTCTACCAGTGCTATGCCTAGAAGCCTATTCTTGTTTAAATTTATCATAGAGGAGGATTTGATTAAGATTCTTTCTAGTTCTTGGGTGTATGGGAAGCATTATATGGCTTTGTGTAGGTGGAAATTGGGATTTAACCTAGCAACCAATCTCAATAGAATCACACCAGTGTGGGTTCGTATGCCTAGCCTCCCACTTGATTTATGGGATGAACAAATCTTTGAATGGGTGGGTAACACCTTTGGACATTATGTGGATACTGACGTTGTTACTCAAGCAGGCTCTAAGTTAGTCTTGTGTGATCAAAAGTGTGACACACTTCTATGAACCATTACACTTGAGAGAATCCATAGAAGAGGAAATCTCAAGAAGTGACTCATAGCTTCCTAGCTGAAGTAATCCTTCTCATGATTCTCATCAAATTTTCATAGAGCATTGGTGACTTGACTACTCCAAAATGGAAGATTCAAAGCTAATAATACAAGAATGCAAGCTAGAATGAGAAATTAAGCTAAGATGAAATGCAAGAAATTAGTGTTCTAGAATGAAAATGCAAGAACTATTCTATTGAAGTAATGTAAGAAAATAAACTAGATTAACAATGTAATATTAAGCTACGAATGAAGCTAAGCTAAGAACTTAAATGACAAGATTACTCTAAGAATGCAACAAAGATAGAATGCAATATTTCAAGACAACAAGATGGAGCCCTTGAGCCAAGGAAGAGCTTCCTTTTAAAGGAATTGCCTCAAGAATGAAGGGTGGAGATTAAGAGGCAAAAGAATGAGTGATTGAGATGAAGAGGCAATAGGAGGATGAAGGAGATGCAAGGTTAGGTAGAGATTACTAGTAATAATTAAGAGGCAAAAGGGAAATGTTAGGTAAGATAAGACAAAATAGAAAATTGAAAGTGCAAATATCTTTTAATTGCTAATTAATCAAGATTAATTATGCACACATGTGAATGTGTTCTTTTAATAAAAGTGTATTGTAGGATTTGAGCAATACAAATCCACAAAACCCGAAGATCACCTGCATACAAAGACCTGTTACAAGGAAGTAGAGACAAGAAGAGGGCAAGGGTTTGACTCAAAATATGAAGAAGAAAATATCCTCAATTAATGAATAAATAAAATATAAAATGGATCGTCCTTATAAAGGAGATCAAAATCCTTGAAAGGAAAACCCTAGTGCATGTAATAATTAGTTTAATTATTACATGACTAATGCTTACAAGTTTATATTTAAAATAACTAGTGCATCAGTTTAAAACAACTAGTGCATGTGTATTTAAATATAAACAACTAAAGAAAAATATTTGACATCTTAAGAATGGAGTAAAGTTAATTAACATAATTAATACTTTACTCTAACACCCCCCCTTAAGATGAGCAATAATGCAGCTACAAACAATGCAAGAAGAAAGCAAATGAAACTACAGTGCTGAAAACATAAAATAGGTCTCGACAACATGGCCTGATGAGGTACCCAAGTACAAAAGAGTCTCTATAAAGCCCGGGGTGAACCCACAATAGTGGGTTACATTTTTTTAGATATGCTGATTTTTGCTGAAATGACACATTTTTAGAAAAATATGATGATTTAAGCCTTGAGAGGTTCCATTTGAAATAATTAATTACAAATGGTTATCTCAAAGCCTTTGAAATATAAAAAACATTGATATAACATCTATACTCCTCATTCATACCTACAATAGAGTCTCCTTCGCACCTTAAAATGTTGACAAAAAATCACTTTGACTTTATCTTTTGCAAGATCAAATGAATCCATTTGAAAAACCTATCTATGTAGTAAGGTACTACTGAGAATAATCTTTCCAATGATTATAATTTTAATATATATTAATTTTAATATGATTTTGTATTTTTAGTTTTATTAAACATAGATATTTCACCGTATGTCTACCTCTATGTTTGACACTTATGGAAAAATAGTAAATGAGAGAAAAAAAAATTCTAAAAAATATCTATGCCCTAGGTATTGAAGTTATCTTTCTATAAAAAGAAAATGAAATTGGACAAATACACGACAAATTATAAACTATGTAGTCAAGGTATGTCAAAATTATGGTTTAGTCAACTCCAAACTTTAATAAAATATGAAATAATCATGATAATGCTGGAAAACCAATTGCATGTCCTCCATATGGATGTTACAAAACTAAATTTGAAAGAATCACATTGATATCCATTTTAGGAAAAAAGTTATGCTCTATGAAAACAATGTAACTCTTTGAAAATGATGTTTTCAGCAACATATCATTTTTTGTGGGAGAAAGAAAAAATGATTCAAATCAATTCAAAAATAAAAATAAAAAATATATTTATCATCTAAACAGAAAATCCTAAAAGACTCTAATTTACTTCATCTTCTGATTTCAAACGGTTTAACGACAATATGCATCTGAATCTTAAATTTTTTTTCAAAATGTAGAGTTCAGTGTCCGTTCAGGCAAAAAATTGTAACCCACTATTGTGGGTTTACCTGCGGAGAAATAGAGAAAACCACATGGAAAAAACTCTACTCCAAAAAGAGATAAAAAATAATCTGAAGGACTGAAGAAGCCTCCAAAACTAGGAATGTTCCAAAAAATAGGAACAAGAATGAACATGCAGAACATCACTGAAGCAAGAAGACGCAAACTCTGTCAAGAAGTAACTACTGATGATCTGACGATCCTCCACAGAAATATGACCAGGTAGAGAATACTGTAATCTGCATGAGTGCCCTCAAATAACACTACTCGAATCAGGAGGCAAACAAAGGCAAACACCTGAACTCAAAGATATAGATGACATAAACACCAAAATCCTGAAGAGTTGATCAATCAAAGTTGGAAGAGTGCATCCAAAAAATAGGAAAGAAAAGAGTGTCCATATGGTAAATGATCCATCTCACTAGAATGCATAGGTACCTAGCCACTGCAATTGCCTAGTACATAGGATCAAATACTGAATACATAGCTCACACTATCAAACCAAGGAAGTAGTAGAAACCCCCCCATACTACTGACAAGGGAGTAATGATAGGTACACTGAAAAGATCATCCAATATGAACTGCATGATGAAGATGAATTTGAAACATCGAATATGCAGAGAGAGTATAAACATAGATAGAGATACCTAAGGCTAATGTCGTTGGAGGAACACTCACATGACAAATGAAGATGGAAAACAAAGGCAAACATCAAACCCCCTAGCACTTTATAATGGAGTGCGAGTACATAAAGCACGAGCATGTGCAAGATCCCATACATGCAATAAAATGGCACTTTATCTCAGTGTGTGTGCATAAAAGAATGCTACAAAAATGAAGTATACACTACTCAAAGAAGGGTGAAGGCTGCTGAAACAAAAGAACAACATAAGACGAGCCATCCCTTAAAGGGAAGTGATCCCAAGACCTGTAACAACCAAGATATCTACCAGACTGAAAAAATGAAAGAATCTAAATAAAATGAACCTGGAGTAGAATTTGGAAAAATGACTCAGAACACTAAAAATCTCTTTGAACAAGCTTTCCAACGATATATCATTTTCTGAGAATGGAGTCCAGATGCGCAAGATAGAGCTCTTGGAGTGTAGAATTGAAGATTTGGCTTTGACAGAGAAAAAACCCATCAGAAAAATAAAAATAGAAAATATAACCTCTAGATATGGAAAGAGCTTGGAATCATCTTTCTGATGATATCTCATTTGCCAAATTTCAACACCATATGCTCAAGATATGAGCAAAAATCCAAACAACTACGCTAGAGGGCCCAAAGAAGGTATCTAGAAGGATCTGAGGATGGGTGACGTTAGAAAAAGGACAAAAACACACATGAAACCATAAGATTTGATAAAAGCTGAGAAAGATCTTTCCAACAATATCTCATTTTCTGAAAATGGAGCTCGGATGCAAGAGAAATGGATCCCGGAATGTAGGAGGTCTGAAACATCAAGATTGCAAAGAACATCTGACTTTGACAGTAAAAAGAGCATCAAAATGGAAAAATCTCAAAACCATACTAGTAAATTTAGATCGGGCTCGGAACCAGCTTTTTGATGATATATCGCACACCTGATTATGATCCCAGATGCTCGAGATATTCACAACAATGCATAGGTAGCTCCAAAAGGCCAAAAAAATGTGCAAAGATCTGTTGACAATAGAAAACATTGAGCTTTAATTTGACGGCCAAATGGCCATCATAGAGAAAATCCACCTGAGGCTTAAAAAGGAGGCCCTGGTCACGTGGGTGATCAGGGGCTGAAAAATTTGGCATTGGGGGTCGGGGGCTGGTCTCCCATGTGACCAGAAGCTCTGTTGAAGGGGGCTGATCCCACAAACCATAGGCGGTGATTGTAGGAGGCTGGCGGTTTGCACTGACTACTGTGGTTTTCTTCGGCTGCTAGCATTTTGGGAGGGCATAGGTGGCACACTGTCTACGCCTTTGTTTTGAATTTTTTTTAAAAAAATTTGTGCCAAAATTCATACGGAAGTTGTCTCAGGGTGCGTGCACAACCTTAGGGCAAATTTTTTTTGCCTCCCTTGCAACATTGTCCGATTTTGATAAGTTTTATATTGAAATAGGGGTTTTTGGGCATTGTGAGCTCAACGGCGAGGTCCATTTGAGCTCAAAGTGCACCAAAATTTAAGGACCCCCTAATTTCATTAAAAAACATAAAAAAAGCCCTAAAAAGTGCTCATTTTTCTATTTTCTTTTTTGCAAGTAAAAAAGAAACAAAAAATAATGTCCTACAAAGAATACCAGATCTGAAAACTATAACCAAAACCTCTCAAATCCGCCAAAAAATCCCTAATTTGAATCCTTCAAATGTGAACAAGTTGTAGTAGATTAGGGTCTGATACCATGTAGGATTTGAGCAATACAAATCCACAAAACCCGAAGATCACCTGCATACAAAGACCTGTTACAAAGAAGTAGAGACAAGAAGAGGGCAAGGGTTTGACTCAAAATATGAAGAAGAAAATATCCTCAATTAATGAATGAATAAAATATACAATGGATCGTCCTTATAAAGGAGATCGAAAGCCTTGAAAGGAAAACCCTAGTGCATGTAATAATTATTTTAATTATTACATGACTAATGCTTACAAGTTTATATTTAAAACAACTAGTGCATCAGTTTAAAACAACTAGTGCATGTGTGTTTAAATATAAACAACTAAAGCAAAAAAGTTGACATCTTAAGAATGGAGTAAAGTTAATTAACATAATTAATACTTTACTCTAACATGTACAAACTTAATATTAAAAGTAAGATTATAGTAATTAAATAAATAAGCAAGCTCTAGAAATTAGACCATAATATAAGCTTGATATAAGATTTTTTATTTAATTATGCAAAGGGGATTTTAAGGTTTACTCTGCATAATAATGTTTAGTAAAGAGGCAATTTGTTCGAAAAGGGGTTTCAAGTTCTACTAGACCAATTTTAGGTGATTACGAGTCTTTACCCATTTTTGTGTTAATGTTGTAATCAATTTAAGACTCTCCCTAAATTTATCACTCTACAATCTTAATGGTGTAATTGGTGTCAAACATTGGTGTATGATAATGTCACTGTGTATTGCCAATGGTCTTCTAATTTGAGCCATGTTATATCTGATTGTAAAGCTATTTTCCCAAGGAACCTAAGTTGAAGAATAAAACTTCCTCCCCTTCACATGTCAATTAGAATAGGCAAGAGGTAGAGAGTTCCTTAAAGGTCAAGGATTATCCTTTCATGGAGGGATTATTGAACTTATTAAATTCACCTGGTGTCCCCCTAGTGTTGGTATCTTCTAAAATAAAACATCGTGGAGGAAGGAGAAATAATTGCTTCTCTTAAGGTTGACTAATGTCAATATAGAGAGAATGATCTAAATCTCCACCCTCTCAAATGGTGTTGGGTGAGAAGGAAGTAGAAAGGGTGGAGACCTTGTTAATACTCACACATCATAGGACTCAATTGATGACTTGGCTCCAATGATTGGTCATACTAGGGAAAATGGGAGTACTATTGTAGAATAGAGTGTGCTTGTTTTCTCCTTGAAGAAAAAATTGGAGAAGGGAGGAGTTTTAGACTCCTTTGTCCTAAGCCCAATGGTGAAGAATATCTCATTTTTCCAAGATGCTGATGGTATTATAACAAAAAAATTATTACTCTAGAAGCTAAAAAACCATCCTTTTCACCAAGAGCCTCAACTAGTGTTGGGTATGTTGAGGAAGAAGAATGGTCAACTCAAAAAATGAAGACTACATGTAATAAGATTGATGTGGGGTCTAATAAAAAGGCATGGCATCTGTCCATAAGGATAAAAAGGTAGAGAGAAATTTCTAGCAAAATTTCCAATAGTAGGGAATTGACTCTAGATGTTAATTCAAAAATTAAAAATTGAAGTTCCTTTCTTGGAATATGAGAGGACTAAATAGTCCTCAAAAGAAGCATGCTTTAAAAATTTCTATATTGTAGTTTAAAATTGATATTCATATTTTCCAAGAAATGAAAATGACTACACAAACATTCTCATTGATTACTGATAGAATGTGTCCAGGCTCTTCCTTTTTTATCAATGATATCGCGGGAGGTTTTGGAGGTGTTGTAATGATGTGGAACCCTAAAAAGATCAAAAGGGATGTTTTTGTGTTCTCACATAATTTCCTTGTTGTGAGCTTCACCTTGGGGGATTGTGTTTGGCACCTATTTAATGTGTATGTGCCTGATACTCGCTCTAGTAGGAAGGTTTTTAGGGACAATATTTTATCTTTTATCTTGGATGATTTCAATTCGTTATTGATGGTAGATGGTGATTTTAATTCTCTACTATTCCCCTCTAAGAATATGGGAGGCCTAATGGACTACTCTGACAACATGGCTAGCTTGTCAGACTATCTATAAGATTGGAATTTTTTCCATTGAGTTGCTTGGCCATCCTTTCACCTAGTCAAATAATAGAAAAGGTGGTCATCATATCCAAGTCAAGCTAGATAGGTTCCTTGTTTCAGCTAAGTCGTATATTGGTTGAAATTCCTTTCTCAAGGCTCTCCCTATAAATGTGTCTGACCATAACCCTATACTCTTGAACTAGGTTGACAAACCCCCATGTGGCCCCTTTCCTTTTAGGTATGAAATTATGTGGGCTTCACACCTTGATTTCAGAGCTCGCATTCCAGATTGGTGGAATACCCATATCCAAGGGTTGGCCATGTGGAGAGTCTCTTAAAAGTTGGAGCTAATAAAAATTAAGTCAAAGGATGGAATAAATCTACATTTGGTGACATTTTCAAATAGAAAACATAGATAAACTATAAATTAGAAAATATATAGAATTTGATGGCTTATGGTAATTTTCCCTAGGCTCTTCATTGAAAGGAGGAAGATTGGAGAAGAAAGTAGAAAGATAATTTGAGGAAAGAGGAGGTCTACTGGAAACAATGATTGAGGGTTCAATGGCTCAAAGAAGGTGATAGAAAATTTTCTTTCTTCCATATATGAACTAGTAGACATAGAAAGAGGAAAATTTTCAAGAGTTTAGTGGATTCCATAATCAGGAAATTACTGATAATTCTCACATTAGAGATTTGGATGTTTAATGCTTCAAACAAATTTATGGTGAAACTGGTGGACCAAGATCTCAAGCTTTGGAGTATCAACTCCTGAGTTGCCTTCCATATGCTCTGATGGAAGAAGATTATAACCAAGTTTTGGCACCCATTTCTGAAGAAAAATCCATTGATAAGTAGGAGATATTTTCCATATCAAGTCAAATTGTGATATTGCTATCAATATTCAATTGTGTAGTTTTTTGAGTCAAAGTCATTGAATCATATTTCATGAGTAGTGGTTCACATGAACCCATCTCTCATGAGGATGAATAGAACACTTAGCACTCATTGGATCTAGGTGATTCTCACAAAGGTGAAGCACTAAGACTTCCCAGGAAGTCACCCATCTGTAGTTAAGTGCGCTCGTGCTAGAGTAGTACTAGGATGGGCGACCTCACGGGAAGTCCCGGTGCTTCACCTCTGTGAGCATCACCCAGGTCCAATGAGTTCTAAGAGTTCCATTCATTCTCATGAGAGATGGGTTCATGTGAAACACTACTCATGAAATATGGGTCAATGAGTTTGACTAAAAAAATACATAGTTGAATCCTAATAGAAATATCATGAATAAATCCATGTTGTTTCCTTCCATGTGGGCTCTTAATAAGCCCCTAGGCCAAATGGCTTTCCCCCAACTTCCTTCCAAGAATCATGGGATATTCTAAGTTATGATGTAACAATGGCTATCAGAGACTTTTTTAGGACAGGAAAATCACTCAAGAAATTGAATAACACCATTAATTCTTTTGTCCCAAAAATACAAGAGCCTAAAAAGATGAATGACTTTAGGCCTATTAGTCTGTGCAACACTATATATAAAGTATTCTCTAAGATTTTACTAAACAAGATTAAACCTTTTTTGGATAGTTTTATCAACCCTAATAAAAAATGTTTTGTTCTTGGAAGGAAGATTCTTGATGCAACGATATATACACATGAGATTATTTACTCAATGGAGAAATGTTGCATTCTAGGTATGGTTCTTAAACTTGAAATTTCCAAATCTTATGATAGTTTTAGATGGAATTTTATTTTTAAGGCTTTTGAAAGACCGACCTTCAATTCTAAAATCACCCTCTCATAAAGGAGTGTGTCCAAATTATCTAATTTTTCATATTAGTGAATAGGGTCCCCAAGGGTTTCTTTAAACATGACAACAATATTAGACAATGTGACCCTTTATCTCCTTATCTTTTCATAATGTATGCTAGATTTATTGGGAGGAATTTGATTAATATGATCGGTTTTGGGGAGTTACATAGATTCACACCATCTACTACCTCTATATTTTGTGGTAGTTTGTTGACGATACCATTCTATTTAGGAAAGCATATGTCATGGAAGTTAGGCAATGGAAGGATTTCCTTTTGGAGGATGATAAAGTGTTAGGTCAACAATTCAACTATGAGAAGAGTAGAATATATTTATTTAATACTAAGATAGATCTTTAGGCTAAAATTAAGAATATATTAGGTTTTCAAGGGGCCACTCTACTCAAAACCTACTTGGACCTTCCTCTTATTGTTAAAGATGTTACTATGCCCTATTAGAACACTACACTAGAGAGAATGAATAAGAAATTGTTTGTTTGGAAAGGAAAAATGTTAAGCAATACTGGTAATTTGTAGCTCTTGGCTGACTCGTTATAAGGTATCCTTGTTTACTTCCTCTCCCTATTTAAAATCTCAAGTAAAATGGCCAAGAAACTTGAAAGAATCAAAGATAATATATTTGGAATGGATTGGAAGAAAATAAGAGATTGGCTTAGGTTAATTGGGGCACTATCAAAAAACCAAAACACCAAGGTGGTCTTGGTATAAAGAAGTTATAAATCATGAGTAAGGCACTAATGACTAAAATGGGTTGGAAGCTTGCCCTTGAAAAAGTAGACTAGTGCAACTTCATGAGGGATAAATACCTTAACTTTGACAAATTCTATATAATTCTCTCCTCAAATTGTTTCCCCTAAGAGTAAAAAAAATGGAATAATATCCTCAAGGGTCTCAATATAATCAAGGAGGGTTTGAAATGGAGGATTGAAAATGGGAGGAAAATAAGGTTTTGGGAGAATGTCCAGGTGGGGGTTAAGGGTCTGGCAGAAAATTTGAACTTTAGGGGGCTTTTAGAGATCTCAAAAGGCTTTTTCAAATTACACATCAAGGATTACATGTTATATCTTCACAATGGTGGAAGGATTTTACACAGTGCTACCACAATAGACTTGACCTAGTTTAGAAAGCTACTAAACTCTAGGAAATTGTAAGTATGGTCCAACTCCCCATTTTCAAAAGAGATGATAAGGTTTTTTGGCAAAGGATCCAAAGGGGGAATTCTCAATCAAATATACTTGTAAACCATTGTCAGAGTATGATAGTACACCAAATTGCTAGAGGAAGGTTTGGAACCCACAACTAATCCTGAAGATTAATTTCTTTGGTGTAACACAATACATATCAAGATTCTAACTTAGGATAATTTGGCCAAAATAGAGTTCCAATTTCCTAACAGATGTGTTCTCTGCAAGAAGGAGGAGTAATTTACACACCTTCTATTTTTACATTGCCAATTTTCTAGACAAATATGGTAGATTGTGATGGAAAAGTTTGAAATCCCATGGGTTTTTAATAGTGGAATCAGTAACTACCGAATTAGGAAATTATGGTGGAAAGTTCCCCCATATGTCTACTAGAGTCTATGGTTCAAGAAATGAACAATCAAATTTCTAGGGAGATTGAAATTCCAGTGGAAGGTGTCTTCAAAGCTATGTCCAAACTACTAATAGAGAACTTGTCAATTGTTACTTGGTTAGTGTCTAGCTTCCTCCATAATCATTGAGACAATAAAATTGCTAAGAATTGGAATCTCCCAATGACTTATGACCACTTTGATAATACTACGATTATGGCTAGACAAAGGACAAAATAGAAGCCTTCTTTTGGAGGATGGTACAATCTTATTTTTGGTGGGACTTCTAGACATGGTAATGCTTCCAATGGTGGAGTGATAAGTGAATAAAATTATGATCTAACAATATGACACTAGTAATCAAGAAGAAATCATGGACCTCCTATGAGGGATCAAAATTGCACTGTCCATTGGAATCAAGAATCTTGATAGAGAAGGTGATTCCAAAATTATAATAGAAAATGCTAAAGGAATTATTAACGTTGGCTAGTCCATGGAAGGATTTATGGATGACATAAGAACTATTATGTTGGGCCCCCACCCCTTTTTTATAAATAAAATCTTTAGGAAAGGTAATAGTGTGGTTGATGATATGGCTACTATGATCTTATCTATCGAGGGAACTAGATGCTGGAAGAAGCTTTATCACCTCCCACTCCATGCGAAGAACCTAATTTTGGGTGAGAAATCATCTAATACAATGTATATGGAGACTAAATTGAAGATTATTTGGTGGGTTTTCATAGGTTTTGTTCTTTGGTTTGGTAATGTTTCATTTCGTATGGCTATAGAGAAAACTATAAATGAAGTGGTCAAAATTTTAAATATGAAGAATTTGAATAAAAGGGTGGCAATATCGAGTCCAATGTGTGAGCCGCATGCAAAATTGATGTGGAAAAATAGAAGGGGTTATCATATGATAGATACTAGGTGTTGTATTAATTAAGTGTTGGCATCATTTTGGAGAAGGTACCAAATATTGTGAAAGATTTTTTAATCCTTGTTAGTTATTTGGAGATTTTGTAATCTGGGAAAATTTTATTACCCATTTGGGATATGGAAATTCACACACATGGGCATTCATGAGAGTTTATGAGATCAGAAAGGGAATGATTATTCATAATTATACCATGTACTCAAAGTGTTTATGTTTTTTTCTTTCTTCCCTCCACATCAAAGATAATTTTGGGCTTTTTTTTTACTGAAGAGTGACACTATGAGAGGTGATAGACTAAGGTTTAAGCTGAATAGGCATGAGGAATTTAAAAAAAATGTCACTATTTGGCATATTTGCAAAGGAGGGGTGGCACAATATATTGAGAATATGACCATTCATGATGAAATTTTTTCACTTAGTTTGCAACTTCTTAGGTAGATTGTATGGTTTCAATGTGAGGTATTTCATTTTAAGCTAATGAAGATGTTATTGCTAAGGTGATATGCCTCCCCACCAATGGGAGAAAATTGAAGTGTGAGCCACATGAAAAATTGATGTAGAAAAATAGAAGCGGTTATCATATGATGGATACTAGGTGTTGTATTAATTAAGTGTTGGCGTCATTTTGGAGAAGGTACCAAATATTGTGAAAGATTTTTTAATCCTTGTTGGTTATTTGGAGATTTTGTAATCTGGGAAATTTTTATTACCCATTTGGGATATGGCAAATCACACACATGGGCAGTCATGAGAGTTTATGAGGTCAGAAAGGGAATGATTATTCATAATTATACCATGTACTCAAAGTGTTTATGTTTTTTTCTTTCTTCCCTCCACATCAAAGATAATTTTGGGCTTTTTGTTTACTGAAGGGTGACACTATGAGAGGTGATAGACTAAGGTTTAAGCTGAATAGGCATGAGGAATTTTTTAAAAATGTCACTATTTGGCATATTTGCAAAGGAGGGGTGACACAGTATATTGAGAATATGACCATTCATGATGAAATTTTTTCACTTAGTTTGCAACTTCTTAGGTAGATTGTATGGTTTCAGTGGGAGGTATTTCATTTTAAGTTAATGAAGATGTTATTGCTAAGGTGATATGCCTCCCCACCAATGGGAGAAAATTGAAGAAGATAATGTCAGAGTAATAAGTTGTTTGCTTATTAATTGAATCATATTGATTTAATTATTAAGTTACTTATTATCTCTTTCTACTTAAGCTAAACTTTAGGCAAATAATAATTAATTCTTTTATTAATTATTATTATGCAACCTAGGTTTCCTTTTAGGGTTTTGATCTACTTTTATAAGGATTGATCTCTCTTGTAAACATCATTCAACACAATAATATTTTATTGTGATTGCTGCAACTTTTGTTTTTGCACATCAAGGATGTCTCCTCTCTCGTGGATCAATGCGTTCAGGCCTTTGTAGCTTCTTGCTTCTCTCTCTCTTTCTGTGGCATATGTTTGCATGCAGATGTTCTCAAGAGCTGTGGGTTGTTTTCTCATCAACTCTAACATGGTATCATAGCTACAGATCTATTTGCCCCTATCCTCTTCTTGAGAGATTTGGCCGTGTTCGTTAGTTTTGTGTGTTTTAAAGGATTTTTTGTCAAATTTGGGGGGACCTCTTTTTTCTGGTCACTTTGGGCTCAAATGGACCTAACAATTATGTTCAGATTGCCCAAGAACCCCTATTTCTATTAAAATTTGTCCAATTTGGACAAAGCTGCATTTTGTAGCAAATTTTTTTTCCACCAGGGTTGTTCGACCCTAGCACTCATCCCAAGGAGGTCACTATTTTTTGGAGCACTTTGGGCTCAAACAGACCTCACCATTGAGCTCGCAACATCCAAGAACCCCTAAATCCATATAAAATTTGTCAAATTTGGACAAAGTTGGATTTTTTACAATTTTTTTGCATATCCAGGGTTGTACAGCCTTGGCACGCATCTCAAGGTGCACTGTGGAAAAATAAAATTTCTTGGGGTGCTCACAAGTGTGCCACCCCATGGCCACCCAGGCACCACCATTGGCAGCCCGTGGCGGTCCGCAGTCCCGCCGCGGTCACCACTAGGGTGCCCGACAATCATCACCGTAGTCACTGACATGACTACGCAGTTAACCACCTAGTTACTAGTTTATTAGCCCCCCTCAACTAGCCAGTGGTCTTATGGTGGGACTGGGAGCCTATTCACCTACCTCTTTGCCAGCCCCTGGTCATGCGGAGATCAGAGGCTGAAGATTTCTGGCCCCTACGACCTATTATTTTTTTGCAGTGATGGGCATTTGTCCATCAAATTTAGGCCCTTGAAGGGCTGATGTCCTCACACATCAACACCCTTCAGACACCCTTTTGGGCCCTCTAGCGCAGCTATTGTTTTTTGCTCATAACTTGAGCATACGGTGTTGAAATCAAGAAAATAAGATATCGTCGGAAAGCTCTTTCCAAGCTCTATCTAGATCTAGAGGTTTGAATTTATGATTTCTCATTTTTTATGGTGTTTTTTTTTTCTGTCAAAGCTAGAAGTTCTTTATCGCACTCCATGAGCCATATCTTGTGCATCTGAACTCTGTTTTGGACAAACGATATATCATTGGAAATCTTATTCAGTGAAATTTATAGTGATATGAGTCATTTTTCTAGATTCTATTCTAGGTATATTTTATTTAGTTTTTTGTATTTTTGCACTCTGGTGAATATCTTGGATGTTTTAGGTCCTGGGATCTCTTTCCTGTAGGGGATGGCTCTTCTTTGCCTGTTATTTTGTTTCAACGGTGTTTCACTCTTATTTGAGCAGTGTATACTTCATTTTGTAGCATTCTTTTATGCACACACACTAAGATAAAGTGTCATTCTATTGCATGCATGAGATCTTTCACATTCATGCTCTTTGTACTTGCACTCAATTATAAAGTGCCAGGGGGGTTTGATGTTTTGCCTTTTTGTTCCATCTACCTTTGTCACATGATCATTCCTCCAATGACATTAGCCTCATGATGTCTTTATTTATGTTTGTATTATCTCCGCACCTTCGATGTTCTAGGTTCTTCATCATGCAGTTCATATTGGACATTCTTTTTAGTGTACCTGTCATTTCTCCCTTGTCAGCATTATGGGGGGTTTCTATTGTTGGTTCTTCTTCTTCCTTGGTTTGATGGAGTGAGCTATGTATTAAGTATTTGTTCCTATGTACTAGGCGGATGGAGTGGCTCGGTACCTATGCATTTCGGTGAGATGGATCATTTACCATATGGACACTCTTTCTTTCCTATTTTTGGAGGCACTCTTCCATCTTTGATTGATTATCTCTCCATGGTAATTTTATGCCATCTATATGTTTGAGTTAAGATGTTTTCCTTTGTTTGCCTCTTGATTCGAGTAGTGTCTTTTAATGGCACTCATGAAAATTACAGTCTTCTGTATCTTCAAGTTTAGTTGTTTGCCTTTGTTTGCCTCCTGATTCGAGCATTGTCTTTTGATGACACTCATGCAGATTACAGTCTTCTCTACCTCGTCATATTTCAGTGGAGGATCTTCAGATCAACAGTTACTTCTTGACAGATTTTGCAGCTTCTTGCTTCAATGATGTTCTACATGTTCATTTTTGTTCCTATTTTCTGGAACATTCCCTAGTTTTGGAGGCTTCTTCAGTCCTTCAGACTAGTCTTCGTCTCTTTTTGGAGTACATTTTTTCCCATGTAGTTTTCTCTATTTCTCATCTTTATAGAGACTCTCTTTTGTACTTGGGTACCTGATTAGTCTGTTAGGGATTTTTCTTATCTTAGGATAGATCTTAGATAAAAGGGGGTCCAAGTTTACAAGAAAAGCCTAATTGCTAAGGATTGGATAAGATCCTTCTTCATTTTTGAGTTCCACACACACCCAGGCAAGTATTACCTTGATAGATGACTGTAAATACAGTTTTGTAAGGTGGACACTATTTTGAGAAACTATGACTTGAAACTACAGCAAAAATCAATGGTATAAGGACTTTCATCCTTGTTCCTTTTAAGGAGGGATAACCTTTATGATTCTCTCTTTTTTAGAATCAGTAGAATAAAAGATTGAATCCTAGAAACAACCTTAATCAATCATATTCAAGAAACTTTTAAACATCAAAATAATAAATCATAGAAGATTTTCAAATTTGTTTTAACTTCTGAGTCGAAAGATAGAATGTAAAGTTGAAACAGACAATCTAGACCAGTGCCTTATCTATTGGGCAAAAGGAATCTAAACATATACCTGCAAAAGAAATTCAAAAACAATACATTAACATGCCTTGCATATCATACAATTTCAAACAGATTGCCTTACAAACCATTCTTTTAACCTGATATCATTATCATCAAATTTCCACAAATATAATTACTCCTAGGAACAAATTATGAGAAATTTTAATTCTTCCCTTGAAAGAAACTCATAAATCTGTGCCACACCAGATATATTTTAAATGCCTAACACATAAAACATACAAGAGTAAGCATACAAGATAGAAAGACAAGAACAATATAAGGCAGAAATTGCACTATATTCATATTGAAATCAAATTTACAGTAATATATTCAAACTTCTTTACTCAAAGAAACCAGACAAAAATTGTAAAAGTCTGTCTCAGAGCAACAAGTTTTTTTTTTGTTCTATATTTTTCACCCCACTCAAAAGAAACTCTTAAAACTATATATATATGGTCTGACCACCTTGGAATTCCCCTAAAAAGATGGGAATGCAACAAGCTTCAGATGGTCAAAACCCTAACCCTAAAGCATAAAAAACAAAATGTAGTACAATCAGGCGGTGGAAAGGCAAAGAATCCTTGACTTGCAGCATCCTCCGCTATTGTTGTTGACACCTTTTCTTGAAAGCATTAATAACCCTACAGTAGCCATAAAGAAAGTTGGTGACCGCCAACTTCAACTAACCCTCACCAACCTTCAAGAAAATTGATGACCCCTACCCTCAAAATATGTGTCAACATCAGGATGCCTTTTTAATCATCTAGAAGATCAAGGTCTACTGTAGTGGACTTAGGTATTTTAGGCTTTGTTGATTCATCCCACACAGCTACTTTATCTTCTAAAGGCCATGGGAAATTTTGTACTATCTGCAATTGTGCCTTTTGCCTCTCCCATCTAGCATCCATCATTATTCTGACGTCTACCAAGAATTTAGAAAATTCTACCTCTACCTTTACTGCATCATCCAAAAAGTCATTAAATTTATTCATATCTACCCCGCCACCTATTTTGACAAAATTTTCCCCTTTAGGCAATCTGAGATCAAAATCTGATCTCCATTGATCTGCGGTTTTCAAAGTACCATTGTCATCCTTTATCTTAGGAATGAATTTATTGGCCTCTTCTTCCAAAAATGCTAACTTTGTTTCCACTAACTTGGATTTCCCTTTGAATAATGGGAGAAGAGTCTTTATTCTATTTATTTCTTCCCCTACCTGCAGTACTTCCTTAGGTATATCTGGCCTAAAAGGTTGTACCGCTACTAACCTTTCAAAAAGTGGAGTCCTTACCGACCAAATTACATAAAAAGAATTCAAAATTGAGATGCAATTATTTACTTCTAGTTGCAACTCTGGCAACTTGAGATAGGCAGCATAGATTGCCTCAACTTTTTCTTTTAACTTCAAAATCCTATGCTGCAGAATTTCTAGCAATGTCTGTACAATTGCTTTATTTTTACTTTCTTCAATTTCTTCTGAAGAAGCAATACCTTCTTCACGAACTACTTGTACTTCTTTCTCAATTACAACCTCTTTAGGAGGAGGTGGAGGTGTAGCTTCCATATTTATTATTTTAATTTTTAATTCATCAACTAGTTTTTCAAATTCTTTCTCCTTTATTATATGCAACTCCCTGTCTTTGACCAAAGCAATGTAATCATCATACAATTTCTGATGTCTTTATGATAGTTGCTTGGTCTTGTCTTCATTCAATTTGGCAAAATTAGTCAAAATTTGGGAAATTTCTAAGTCCCCTGTATTTTGGATAGACCAAATCATCTTATCCCCATCCATCTGCTCTTTTATATTCAAAATTGCTGGCTTTTTGTCCTTGGGGTAGAGGCTCCACATGGCTAATGCCTTATTCTTTGGGCTATATCCGAACCCTTTTATTAAATCTCCCACTTTCTTTTCTGAAGTCAGGGTAATATCTTCATGTCTCCTTATTTGATCAATAATAAATGCAGAGGCCAAATCCCATCTAGGTAATAATAACATATTACTATCTTTTACTAACCTCCTAGCCTCTTCAGGGGTTATCTCTTCATTCTCTAGATCATAATCCTTTATTGCTTCTAAGGCCTCAGTGGGAATTTGGCCATCTTCTCCAATCTGCACTGTGGAGGCTACTTGCTGTTGTTTGTGCCAGAGGAGGAAATCTTTGAATTCACGAGTCTTGATGAATTCATCATCTTTTAGAAAATCCTCTTGCTGTTGGATTCTCTCATCTATGCACATAGCAAGAGGAAATTCTAATTCCTCAACTATCTCCTTCTGCTTTTTCTTTTCCTCCTTGACCCTTTTTCTAATTTCATGGTCATAAGTTGTTTGGCCAGGGATGACAACAACAACTATATCTCTTTTTTTAGCAGGCCTTGCCTGTGATGACTCTCCTATCATTAATCTCTGCCTTTTAGTAGGTGGTTCTACCTCATTATGAGAGCTAGGAACCTCAATCAAATCAACTATCTCATTTTCATCCCCTCTTTCTTCAGGGGCATCAGGAGGAAGTTCTTGGGCAGGGTAACTATGAATAGAATACCCCCCTTCACTATCTTCTTCATATTCTGATGAGGAGTGCTTCTTCTTCCTTTTTAAAGTTTCTAATTTATCCTCAATCAGTTGTTCCCCTTGCTCCATCAGAACATTGTAATTCTTCATCATCATCTCTAATCTTTGGAGATATGGCAGAGTAGGGTAAAATCCTCCAAAATTGACATCTTTTCTTCTCATGGATTTCTCTAGCTGGAATAATTGATCCAGCTACCAAGACCTTGTCTTAGCCTCATCCTCATCAATAATATTTCTAACTACGTCCTCCTCATAGGACACATCATGAGTTTTATTAAGAGGGATGGTGGGAGTGTAATATCTCCTAGCAGCAGCCAAAAATGCCTCGGGATCAACAAATCTAGGATGTGCAGCAGGCATCATAAACTGTAACAAATATGTGTTAACCTTCTCAAAAGCCCCTTTTCCAATTGTTAAATTGGCTAATTTGAAATGCCTAGGGGTGAATGTACCCTTTCTGTATGGGACTAGATGCTCTTTATCTACAAGCATCAGTTGCCAAATGAACTCAAGGGCTGCAATCCTGGGGGGAACATTATTAGGCAAAATGTGGGGTGGTTGTGGGCATCCATAGACCCTTATCAATGTATACCCTTCTCTCAAATAGAAATCACCCCAATTGTGATCATGATTATCTTTCCACTTATCTACATATTCCATTGGTCTAAGAAGTTGCAAGGTTCTGATAGGAATTCTTGAAGAATTCACACCCAAGTGGATAAGAATAGCATCTACTATTATATTCTCAAAAATACAAAAATTATGCTTAAGGGCCGTTGGACTCCGGACATCTAACCAGGATTGTACAGGGTTAGGCTAGCCATTCCATTGAAATTTAGGTTTTAAATGTTGCAGACTAAACATATTTACATTATGGTAGAAGATAAGATGCATCAGCATGGAGTAGTGCAAAAATTTGGGAGGGTATTGCTTCTTTCTTATCATTTCTAAACCCTCATGCATCTTCTGGATACAGTATCCAATGTAATCATACCCATGACTAGTGTGGCATGATTGGGAATCCATTACTAACATCAAAATTTCAGGAGAAATCCTCTCTTTAGGAGCATGAATACCCAGAACTCTACATAACCCATATGCAATGTATTTCATATAGAATTTTAGATCTTTAAATGCATAGGGGAGGCCTTCGGGCATGGGTGCAATATAGTTTCTATTTCCCTCAGGGACATGGGACTGAATAGTGATTGCAACACCCCCAGACTCCCTCACATATCTGTTTGCTAGAGATTGTAAGTTAATCTTTGTGGCCATAGGGACATCTATCCTGAAAGTTCTCATGAACACTCCTCTGTCTAGGGTTATCAAAGAAGAACCATCCATCTTTCTAATTGTCTTAGAGAGGGGGTCATATCATTCAGCCAAGGAGACAAGAAGATCAATGTCAAAGAATACATCAGGGACAATCATCTTTGCAAACCCTGAAGTCCACGGGTTAGACACAGGGATAGGCCTATCTTGATTCTTCTGGAAGTAGTAGAACAAATTCATGGCCGGTACATTGTGAGTCTTAGCATCCCCACATTGTGAATAGACATCAAAGAAGACATCATCACTAATCTTCTTATTTTGGGTAGAACCAGGCAGCAATTTGATGAATTCATTAGAAAAACTAACCTTTTGTTGTGCGGTTGCCCTACTAGCTGACGGGGTGCCGACTATAGTCTGACTCATGATGATTGCTGTTGAAAATTCCTACTCGCTTTGGAAATTCTGGTCTTCCGTAAGCTCTGTGATCACCAAAAGCTCTGGTTGCTCAAATGTTCTTCGCTCTAGAAATGCTCTGCTCTTTGATTGCTCAAACGCCTGGTAGAAATGAGATAATGACCAACTTCTGAGTTTTAAGGGCGAAGAATTGATTACAACTTGGTTCCCTGCAACAATGTCACTTCTGTAATTAAGACTGCGTGCTCCGCAACTTAATGTCTCAGCCGTCATCGAGAGGTGACATATTTTTAAATTTCATCTTCTAGCGACCTAGCGACTGAAGGAAATTCGAAGTCTCGTAATAAATCTGGCGCCTTTCTAAATATTCTAAGATTCAGCGACTATAGTCTCTCCTAATCGTGGGAATGTATTTCCTCATTTTGAGATTAAGCGACTAAGCCATTACCACATAATTTTCTAATTGAGATATGGTGACTATAGTTTCTCAGAGTCACCAGATGTTTTATGTCTCTCAATTCTTTTCTAGCGATCATGCGACTGAGCCTTTCCTTCTATTAATTTACTTCTCTTAGCGATCACGCGACTATAGTTTTCTAAATCGCCAGATAAAATTTCTTCTATCTGAGATCTAGCGACTAAGCTTAGTTCATCTTTCAAATTTTAGCTGTCTGAGATTACGCGACTATAGTTTTCTCCAAGTCGCGAGAAGATTATTTCCTTTTAAGTTTTATTCAGCGATCACCCGACTAAAGTAGACATCTAGCGAACTGGCAACTAAAGGAAGTCTCCTGATCGCTGAATAACTCATTCCCTTCTCTGAGATTAAATATGAGCCACCCGATCTTCATCTAACGGTAGTCGCTAGGTCTCAGAAAGAAATAGTGACATCACGGGTGTGTGTGTGAAAATTATACCTGATCTGTAGACACAACACTCAGTAAAACATTAGAGGTTAGCTATAATCAAAATCATGCAAAATTGAAAGCTATCTAACCAAGCGATTTACTGCCTTCTAATAGGTGCGAGATTAATGTTCTCAGATTGTAATCAAGATCAGTGACCTAGACGACACCTAAATGAAGGATTTGAATGCAAAAGATGGATATGGAATAAATGCAATTAAGCTATTTTTTGGATTTTTCTATGCAATAATAATTGTAAAAACTGATATGAAATCTATGCTAAATGAAATTGATATGCTATGAATGCTATTGAAAATTGATATGCTATGAATCTAACAATGATATGTAATATGAATGCAAAAAAAATAAGATTGATCTCACAAAGCTTTGAATTCGCAAGTTGATTCCTCAGTCTCCAATTCTCCAGCGTGATTATGCAAAATATGAGATGATTTGTGAAGAGCTAAAGCCTTAATTTATAGAAATCCAGGGCTTTGGAGGTGCATGAATAAAAGCCATAAATCACTCAAATTAACTCATCTTGATTTTTGAGTTATCTGATCATAAAAGATAGTTAATTCTCAAAATCATGCAAAAACATGCAAAAACAGCTTTTTAACTCAAATTAGAGTTTAGATCAGCTTTTTGAACTCCAAAAGGATGTTGAGTTCCAAAAAGTCAATAACTTGCATTGATTTTCTGATTTGGAGTTTAACTGTTTCTTTTGAATATGCATAATAATTAAGAATTAAATAAATAAATAAAGTGATTTATCCTCAACTCAACTGATTTTTGAAAATAATTAATTAATTTATGGGTTAATTAACTATTTATTCAAACTTTTATTAAAAATTATATTATTAAATAATGACAACATGCTTTAATTAATTAAATAAGAATTTAATCAATTAAAGATAGGAATTTTGATTTATTGTCAAAATTAAATAATACAATTAATAATAGATAGAATTAAATTTAATTACATAATTAAGTGGCAAATATTAAATCTAATTAATTAAATATGAAAATATTCAATTAATCAAATTTTAGGATAAATGTGATTTATTGCCAAATAATTATAAAATTAAAGATAATTAAGATAATTAGGAATATTACTAGGAATATTCTTCGATGCAAAATTTAAGATAATCAATTAGATTTGATGATGTTTAGATGTGCCTTAGATTAGGACTTTGATGTCGATTTCATATGATTTGATGATATAGGAGGTTAATGAACTTATAGCCCATTTTTGGGGTATTACATTTTGCCCCTCTTTGAATTACTGTGCGAAGCGCAGTGGTTCAAAGATAGTCTGTGTTTGATAAAGATATGAAACTGATTCAAAAGATAAACCGATCTCAAGATAGAAACCGATTGAAAGATATTGAGATAGGAGTTGATTGATATTGACTTGATATGGAGATAATAGGTCTTGAATGACCAAAGATAATGTTCACTATAGCAGCAAATGAACCTATGATTGCGAAAAAGTGTCAAAATGCCTGATTCTGAACCTTAGGATTGATAAGAAGTGAGTGACCCGTTCTAGACTCGATTGTCTTAGCAGAACTAGCAAGTATCACATCCAAACCCTTCAGTTGTCGAAGAACCAAGGAAAGAACACTATGATCTGATGGTTGCAAAAACTAATACAGTTTACAAGATTAAGAGAATACCAGATTGATATGGATCGATGAATCTGATATGCCCCAAGTGATGATAGATTTGCCCCGAGCGATGAGGACTTTTGATGAATCAGTAACTAGACTTGATTGTTGTCTTGATCACTGATGAAAGATATTGATAGACTTGATCGATAGAATTTGATTTACAGACTTTGAATGATGTGCAATACCATGCCCCCTTCGGGATTAAAATTGAAATCTGACAAGAAAAGTCAGCGTTGATAGTTTAGAAGCATGTTAATTGATCTGAGAAGTGTGGTGAAACACATTAAAGAACACATTCTGCATCGTTGGAAGGTCCCAAAAGACCAAGTTTGACTAGGTTTGACCATGAGTTTGACCATGGTTGACCAAGTTGAAATTTTGATAGTTTGATGTTAAATAATCAGTTAAGTTGAATACTAGATTTCTGTGATGATTGAAGGTTGATTATGCAAGCAATTAATAATATGAATGATCTCAGATTTGAATTTTGATCCCGAAAAAGGATTCTACTTGCTATTTCGTTGGAGGAACCTTCGTGTGAGATTCAACTCTTGTTAGACTGGAAGATGCGATTTGAAGAATCGTTTAAGCATTGGAGTTCGTTTAATCATTGTGAGATCATGCAACATGCAAAATGAAATGAGACATGCAAAATGAAATGCAACCTAAGACCGAGGACCTAGTCACTGATCATATGTCGATTTGTTATCATCATTGAACTTTTGGGTAACCGGATAAATCAATACAATGCCCACTAGCCATGAAACCATAGACATATGAATATCGATTTGTATGTGCAAGAATCAATACAACACCCACTGGTCAAACAACCATGGACATATGAATATTGATTTTAGTTGTTGAATGTCGGATTAGATATAAGCATCAAGGCACAAACACCAGGATGACCTGAATATCATGTCCATTTTGATATAGCAATTTGTACAAGCATCAAAACATAAACATTGTGATGACCTGAGTACGCCTTGCATTACAAACACATCAAACAGTTAAGAGATCATTCTAAATCCAATGTGAATTACCCGTAGTGACCCTTTATCGTTCACATCCTTAGGCAAGATTGCGTTCCACAGTAGGAGGAAGAACTCACTCAAAAAGACAATAGTTAGATCAAACTTCCTTGAATTTTTTTTGGGTATCAATGGTCGAGGTACGCATGGCCATCCAATTCGAGATAGAGGCTCTTACAGTCGGACACCATTTCAATCCAAAATTTCCAAAGTTGTTAGATTTTCACATACAAGCAGAAGACAAAGAAAAGATTATGCCCCCAGTCATCACTCTCTAAATCCTGTAAAGGACATCATTGAAGAGCTCGAAGGGACACAATATGCAAAAATCTCAATGCGAATCAGTAAGCATACAAGGAGATAAAAGCATGAAAAGCACATATTGTTTTCAGTTTGAGTTTGATGTTTGATTGTTGTTGATGCAAAATCCTTTCTGGAGACGAGACAGACTGACTGACTCAACTTGAAGCTTCAAAGGACTCTGAGTGGATATGACACATCTAAGATACATTGGAGACTATAAGATATGACATTGATTGCCCCCAAGTTTGAACATTGATAGGATACAGACACTTGAGCTGATTGGTGTACAGACCGACTTATTGAAACCAGGATATGCAGAAACAAACCGGGAGATATGTAAAAACTAAAGCAAGACTGAAAGCTGGGAAAGACCAAGATTGTGCTGATAGATGGAGCATTTTGGAACAAGTGGTGCCCGTTTGCCGAGTTTTCACCATCTTGGTAGAGATTCTATTTTTGCTACCGAGGTGCCTGTTTCCAGGTTTTCACCAAGGCACTTTTTCTTTCTTTTTTCATTTTTTTTTTTATATTTTTTTCATTTTTTCAATTTTTTTGTACTTTTTATTTTTTTTTATTTTTTTGTGAATCATCAAGGCGCCTATTGCTAGGTTTTCACCAAGATGTTCATTTTTTCAAGACTTTTTCCGATTTTTAAGATTTTTTTCAGGACATTTACCAAGCACTGAATGCCTTAGGCGTAGAATTTCTTCAGATGGAGAACGTTGATTGGTTCTCGGAGCTGTTCTCCTTCAGTCGTTGAGAGTTGATAGGCACCAGAGCCAAAAGTAGCAGTGATTACAAAGGGACCCAGCCAGTTGGGTTCAAACTTCCCCTTGCGTTCTCGATGTGATTGATTTTTAGGATTTTCTCTCAACACTAGATCACCAACCTGAAATTCTCTGTGTCTGACTTTCTTGTTGTAGCCTCTAGACATTCTCTTTTGATATACTCTGAGATGATCATATGCTGCTTGTCTGCGCTCATCTAGTAGTTCAAGTTCTTGTAACCTCGACACTCTGTAGTCTTCATCAGTGACAAGTCCATGCATTCTAATCCTGAGTGATGGGATTTCAACCTCAATAGGCAGTACCGCTTCAGACCCATAAACTAAAGCGAAAGGTGTAGCCCCTGTAGGCGTTCTGATACTAGTTCTGTATGCCCAGAGAGCTGGATTGATCATCAGATGCCAGTCTCTTCCTGTTTTATTCACTGTTCTGTGCAAGATCTTCAGGAGATTTTTGTTTGAAGCCTCAGCTTGTCCGTTCCCTTGAGGATAATAGATAGATGACCAATGTTGAGTAATTTTGAACTTGGCACATAAGTCATCTAGGTCCTTGTTTTTGAATTGTCCCCCGTTATCTGTGATTATAGAGTGAGGGATCCCATATCTGCAAATGATGTAATTCAGGATGAACATAGAGATCTGTTTCCCCGTTGCTTGTGTTAGAGGAACTGCTTCTACCCATTTTGTAAAATAATCTGTAGCTGTGATTATATGGGTATGTCCATTAGAAGAGTGCGGATGGATAGCACCTATGAGATCAAATGCCCATTGTTGAAAAGGCCATTGTGTAGTAAAAGGAATCAGATCTCTCCCTGGAGCATGAATCAAGTTGCCATGTACTTGACACTGTTGACAGTTTTTAGCAAATTTAATAGCTTCTTTTTCCATTTCAGGCCAATAATACCCAGCCCTAATAAGTTTTCGAGCTAACGTTAACCCGTTCGAGTGTGACCCACATATACCCTCGTGGACTTCCTCTAATGCACGTTGAGACTCTTCTCATTCTAAACATCTAAGCAGTGTACCATCTAGACCTCGTTTGTACAGATCATTACCAATGATGACATATCGGGATGCGGATCGGATAAGGTTTCGTTTCTCAAAACGGTTAAAGGACTCAGGGATGATTTGGTCGTGGAGATAGGAGAACAAATTTTTGTAGCGAGATGAGTCATAACTTACAACAGTGCAGATCATGCGGGTTTCAGGGGAGTCATATGCAGGATAGGATAGGGCTTCCACCAGGAACTCGTAGCGTAGTTCATGTTCAGGCTGTTGTAAAAGAGTAGATAATGTTGCCATTGCATCAGCAGCCTTATTCTCCATTCTGGGTATTTGCTCAAATGTGATAGAGATGAAGTATTTCTTTAGATCATCGACCATTCTCTTGTAAGGAATGAGCTTTTCATCTTTGGTTTGGTACACATCATTGACCTGGTGGATGACTAGTTGTGAGTCTCCATGAATGTGCATCTCTGTAACTCTCCACTGTATTGCCATTTTCATACCATTGAGAAGTGCCTCATATTCAGCAATATTGTTTGTGCAAGGAAACTTTAATCTGAATGCTTTGGGTATCGAGTATCCTTGAGGAGTAATGAACAATATGCCTGCGCCGGATCCATTCTGTGTGTAGGAGCCATCAAAGAATAATCGCCATGCTCTAGAAGAGAGGTGCATGATAGAGGAATCGGGAAATTCCATTTGCATGGGTGTATCATCAAACAGTGGTGCTTCAGCTAATTGATCAGCAATGACCTGTCCTTTGATAGCTTTTCTTTCAACATATTCAATGTCAAATTCGCTCAAGAGCATGACCCATTTAGCTAGTCTACCTGTGAGGGCAGCTTTGCTTAGGAGATATTTTAGTGGATCAATTTTAGCTACCAAATGAGTAGTATGAGCTAACATGTAGTGTCTCAATTTCTGTGATGCAAAGATCACAGCGAGACAGGCCTTCTCTATCATTGAGTAGTTCTTCTCATAGGCCACTAAAGTTCGGCTGATATAGTAGATGGCTCTTTCTTTCTTGTTCTCATCATGCTGTGCTAGCAATGCCCCCAGTGATGTATCTGTTGCGGAGACATATAATATTAATGGCTTCCCATGAATAGGAGGCATCAATATAGGTGGATTTGATAGATACTTCTTGATATGTTTAAAGTTGTCCTCGCATTCTTCATTCCATGCAAAGGTCACACCTTTATGTAATGTTTTTGTAAAAGGCTGTGAGATGTCCGCTAGCTGTGATATGAATCTTCTGATAGATTGAACTCTGCCTTGCAACGTCCTCATTTGACTAATATTTGTGGGAGGTTGCATCTCTATTATAGCCTTGACCTTAGCTGGATCAACTTCAATGCCTTTCTTGGAGACGATGTATCCTAGGAGCTTTCCAGAAGTGACTCCAAAAGCACACTTTTTAGGATTTAGTCGAAGACTAAATTTTTCCATTCTGTCGAGGATCATGCTCAAGTCTGTTAGATGTTCAGTTCTAATCATGGATTTTGCCAAGGTATCATCTACGTAATCCTCCATTGTTCTATGCATCATATCATGAAAAATAGATGTCATTGCTCTTTGATATGTAGCTCCAGCATTTTTGAGTCCGAATGGCATAACATTCCAACAGAAAGTTCCCCACGCACATGTGAAAGCTGTTTTCTCTTGATCTTCTGGAGCAATTTTGATTTGGTTGTATCCAGAAAAACCATCCATAAGGGAATACATTTCATAGCCCGCAGTCATGTCCACTATCATATCAATGTTAGGCAGTGGAAAATCATCCTTAGGGCATGCTCTATTCACGTCTCTAAAGTCTGTGCATACTCTGATTGAACCATCTGGTTTGGAAACAGGTACAATGTTGGAAATCCACTCAGCATAGTCTATGACACGGATGAATCCAGCTTTTAGGAGTTTTTCTAGTTCTGCTTTGACTAAGAGTGCAACATGAGGATGCATCTTTCTCAATTTTTGTTTGATTGGTTTTACTTTGGGAGCAATGGATAGATGGTGCATAATGAGATTGGGATCCAATCCTGGCATATCTGAATATTTCCATGCAAAGTTGATCTTTTTCTCTGATAAGAAGGTAGTGAAGTTTTGTTTCTCTTCATCTGATAGAGATTGTGCTACATGTACCAATTGTGGTTCCTCTGTTGTACCCAAATTGATGGATTGAGTTGGCTCAATCAGAACTGGAGATCTATCCTGTAAATGACTTGGAAGGACATCAAATATCTCATCCTTAGGTGCCTCAGAGAGGTTTTCACCTTCAGATACGTCTTTTCTTTTTACTTTTGTCGGTTCTGAGACTGCCACAAAGTGGTTTTCACCCTCAGAACTCTTTTTCTTTTTCTTTTTACTCTTGTTTTTCTGACTAAGATATTTGATGTCCGACTCGGTCATGCTGACACTCGGTTCACTGATGGAAGTACTCATAGGCTCAACTGCATTGAGGTAGCAGGCAAGGGCATAGTCATTTGGGAAGGTATACATACCATGGTTTGGGTTGGTGGAAGTTTGGTCGATAAGATCAGGGCGTTGGATAGTCAAAGTGGGAAAGGCTTGGGATATGGTGTTCACGGATGTGGATATGTCATCATTGGTCCTAACCTGATGCTCAAGTTCAAAGGTGATATTACAGCTCAGAATGTTCAATTCGTGAATAGGCTCAACATCATCATAGGAGTCCTCTTCAGCCATAGGTGGATCAGACACGTTAAGTTTATTGTTTCGCTCTAGACCTACGTTGGGTTGAGAGACATATTGGTGAATAACATCAATAGATTTCTCTGTTATAAGCTCATCTTCTTCTGGAATGGCACCCCATTCATAATCATTTGACTCATCTTCTGATTCAGAATCTCTAGGAAATCTTAGAAAGTGCGTGAAATCAGGATGAATACCCCAAGAAGGATTACCCTCAGTCTCTGACTTGAATTCATATTCATGGGAATCAGTGTCAGAATAACTACCCCCTGCTTCTTGATCAGTTTGATTGCCTTCGAGATTGGCTGGTTCTTGTGGTACAACCATCTCTTGCGCTACAGTAGGTTCTTGTGTTTCTACTACATTAATTCTTCTGATAGGATCATCTGTATCATCAAGAAGATCTTTGATCTCTTTAGGCAATTTTTCATAGGGGATAAGCTCAGAGCTATCTGAATCATCATCAGAGGGTTCTGTTTCTTCTTTCTTAAGAAGGGGTTCTCCTGGTGCAATTTGTTCTATGACATGAGAACAACCACCTCTGAGATGATAGGGTTTCTTTTTAAACCCTATGCCACCAGTATCTTTTTTGGCTCGACCAATATGTGAAATGGGGGTCACAAGACCCTTTCCCCTAATTCCTAGAGGTCCTTGACCAGAATATCCCATCTTGGCTATCAATTTGTTTCCTGGACCATATGAATTAGAAGGGACTGTAGGTGCTATAGATTCACTAGGTTGAACAATTTTAGATTCAGAATCCTCTTTATATAGCCATGCCAGCACAGCTTCATCCTCTTCAAATTCTTGTTTAGATACTTGCTCCACCACAAAATGTCTTTTGTATGCTTCCATAGGTTCCTTAGGTTCTGATTTAGACTGCTTCAAGGATTGGCCATATGACTTAGGTGAGATTGGGAGAGATGTCAGAGACAAGACTGGCTCTATAGTGTATTCTCCCATCCCATTTTCTTTGATATTGATCTCTTTAGCAATGTCATCCATCTTAGATGTGGAAGCCACATTTTGTTGCTTGATGGAAGATTCTCTATTATTGGGAACAAGTTTATCGGCACTTTCCTTCAATGTATTGCAAGTTGTACTCAGATCAGCTGGGATAGTAACCTCCACTCCTTCATAGGGAAATTTCAAGCATTGATGGTATGTTGAAGGAATAGCCTGCATTTCATGTATCCAGGGTCTCCCTAGAAGGATATTGTAAGCTAATGGTAGATCGAGCACCTGACATGTGGTATCTTTGATGACTGGACCCACCCGGATGGGCAAGACAATGGTGCCTTTAGAAGCTCTTTCTTGTTCATCATAGGCTTTTATGGTGATCTTCTTTCGAGGATCAATAGCCATCTCTGAGAATCCCAACTGTGTGATTAAGTTGTAAGAACAAATGTTGAGGCCTGCGCCCCCATCTATCAACACACGTTTGACTCGACGGTTCTGGATCAAGACTTCTATGTGCAAGGGCTGATTATGTGGGTGACTTAGGGAGTTGTCATCCTCTTCTGAAAAGGAGATATATTGCGGAGATGTTAGATGACCAACCATAGTTTGGAACCTGTCTAGATCTAGATCATTAGGAACATTAGAGCTGAGCAAAGCTTTGTCTAGGATATCTCGGTGAGCTGGAGAGATTCGAAGTAACTCAAACATAGAGATTTTGGCATTGGTATGCTGGAGTTGTTGTACGATGCTGTAAGATGTAGGTCTGGTATCCTTTGGATTGGGAGTTTTCGAGGCAACCTTCTGTTTAGAAGCAGATGTGAGATTGAAAGGTATCTTAGGGACATCAAATGAATTTGGTGTTTGTCCTTTCAGATGCGTCTGAGCTTGTGATCTGGTAACTGCATTAGCTGAGGAATGATTTCTATCTCTTCGTACAATCGTGATGACATTACAGCTCTCAGAGAGGCATTGTTCCACCATATTGATGACAGCATCGTTTCCAGGGTAGGCATAGTTGACTTTTGCCCCCATGTTAGGCTGAGAAGTGGAAACTCCCTTGCCATGTTGTGGAAAAGGTTCTGTAAATGCTGTGTGATCATTATTGCTGGTAGGATTATCGATTGTGATGTCCCCTTGATCTATCAAGTCTTGAATGGTATGCTTCAAATGGAAGCATCCATTAGTTCTGTGGCCTTTAGTTCGATGGAAAGCACAAAATTCATTATCTTTCCACCAACATGGTTTTGGATCCGGATCAGGTTTTCGGATTGGTGGTAAAGAGATCATGTTATCAGCTATCAGGGTCCTCAGAGCAGATTCCAAAGATTCTCCTAGGGGAGTAAACTTTCGTTTATTATCCCATCGTTTGAATGGCTTCTTTGGAGATGGTTCAGCAGATTTTTGCTCTGAAGCTTCAATGGCTTTGGTGGCAAGGGTGAGATTGTAGGCCGGTGCCTTTGATGGGGTGTGGATAGTGTCAACAACACCGTCAGAGACGATACCTTTGTTTCTATTCCAAGTCTTGTTTTTATCTTTTGAGCTAGATCCCGATTCAGACTTGTCCTTTTGAAGTGTGATTTCTCCTTTCTTGACAAGTACTTTCTCAATCTTGATTGCATTATCCACCATTTTATCAAAAGATACATGATCTTGCATTTGCAATGGATAGTTGAGCTCTGGAACAAGGTTATTGATAAAGATTTCAAGTTTCTCCATTTCGGGAATTGGTCTAGCATATAAAGAAAATTTCTTTCGCCACCTCTTGAGAAAAGTTAGGAATGATTCCCCTGGATATTGCTTGAGGTTACAGATATCGATCATGGTAATCGGATGTTGAATATTGTAGGAATATTGTTGATAAAACAATTTAATCAATTCCTCAAAAGTTTTGATTGTAGAAGGTAATCTTGAAAACCACTGAATGGATGCTCCTCCCAAGGATCTAGGAAAAAGACGCATTAGATAAGTCGGTTCATGCATGAATTCCATGGATTGTGTACAGAACTCTCTGACATGATCTTGAGGATCAGAGTGTCCGTCATATTTGTCATACTTTGGTATCTCCACTCTTTTTGGGAATGGAGGCATATACAAGTCTTTGTCAAAAGGGAAAGGACAAAGGGCCTCCATGGAGAATTCCTTGGGTTCCTTCTCTTTCTCAATTTTATTCATTTTGACCTGCATAGCGTGCAGCTGGTTCATTATGGCCGTCATCGGAGTTTCTTCCTCATGCGTGATGATATCTTCGACATTGAAGTGAGGAGGAAGTTTAGCTCCTTCTTGGGCTAATTGCAAAAAGTATGCCTCTCTATCCATTTTCAAGAAATGCCTCATCATTCTTTTGAATTCATCATCATTCTGACACCGATGGATTTCAGAGGGTGTAGGGTCTTGGTCGGCATTATGTTGAGAATGGTGTCCCTGGGATCCTCCTCCTAGAGAACCATGGTTTGTCCCTGCTTGAGACATGATAGGAGTTTTTGGGCTCCCTGGAATAGATTGAGGAGGAGTTTGTTGATTACCTCTGTGAGTTGATAGAGGAGGTATGTAACCAGTTTTTAATCGAAAGTTACCGAGACCGTCGTCTTCGTAGATACCTGACTTGATGAGTTGTTCAAGAGTTGGACCCGGGGTATTGGTCAAAAGTAAGTTCTGAGATGTTTCTTCTGATTTCTTGTGTGAAGAAGCTCTGGTCTCCACCATTAACTTTGAATGAAACAGAAGATAAGGATGAAGACAACTGAAGAACAATTTGATTCGAGAAAATCGGATGGCGCAACCTTGTCAAGATTATGATAGTTTTGAAGATCTGATGAGATGTGGGTGAAGGAAACTGTGCCCTGGATGTATGGGATAGATCGCCCAAAAGATAGCGGACACGAGTTCTCAACACTTAGTTTGTTTTTGAAGATTGATTGATTGAAGATTGATAGTTATGACAAGGTTTTGACACGAGATAAAAAGGACTCAAATTGATCAAACAGAAGACTAGATCGGATTCAAAAGATCAAACTCAGAAAATGGTAGAATGCTCAATAGCTACTGCTCTGTTCCTGACACAATGATATTTTTGACAGATTCTGGAACTAGGCTGGAAACATTGGATATCTTGCAATTTGACAATTTCTGACAACTTTCTCAAATTTTTCCAAACAACACTCTGCAGACTCGTACGACACTGGGTAGTCTATGAAATGACAGTTGCTAAACTCATACGACAGTTGGGTAATGCTGAAATGACACTTGACAAAACTCGTACGACTTTTGAATTCTTGAAATGACTTTTGACTCCAGAAAGAACTTTACGTCAATTTTTGCAAAATTTAAGATTTTCAGTTTTGGATTGTTTGCAAATTGTACTGTCCAGATTTTGAAGGTTATACCAGATTTGATCGTTTTTAATAGCCAAGTAGATAAATAAGCACACAGAACAGCAAGCAAGTGATTCCAAGCACGTCTGAAAACAATGATCAAGGGCAAAAGCAACCTTGCGCATGAACAATCAAGTGATCAAATTGTGCTAATCCCTGAGAGTACTAATTGTGTATGTTCTGAAAAGTTTTGCAATAACACACATATACCTGAGAATGAAAAATTGGCCTCTCTAAGGTTTTTAGTAATGGTTTGACTCTGCAACTTTTATGATTCAAAGGGGTGAACTCCAATCCCGGCGCACCAGGGTTTTGACACAGTCTGAGAACTTAATCTTCAAGAGCTGCTAGGGAGATCTGACAACCCAACAATGAACCATACCCGTGGAGATTTCTTCCACAAGGACATTTATATAGCGGCTGTCACTACCACGGCGAAAATGGCTATGACCGCTTGAGGTTCCGTCAACGCAGTTTGCCCTGTGAAGGGATTGTCCGCTACGGTTAACCCTCTCTAAAGATGACTCACAATAGTATACCACAAGGGGACTTGGCTCTAGATTCAAGGTTTTGACACCTCTTCACTTTTAACCCAAACAAAGCAAGCAGATTAATCCGACACGCTAAGACAAAGTTTTGTTCCACCAAGGTCTGTGATATCAACTCCACGTGATCTATCAACCTCTCCGGGGAGAGAATGTATCAATCAATAAGAGAAGATGCACTAACCAATTTTGATTCACCAAAGCTTGTGATATCAACCCTACGTGATCTATCAACCTCTCCGGAGAGAGAATGTGTCGATCAATAAGAGAAGATGCACTAACCAAGTTGAATGTGAAACGCACTAAGTATCCTCCCTACCTACAAGGATTCTGTCATCAAGAAGGATTTCGCTGGGAATCCAATCTTTCAAGAATCACGAATAGTGTTCATAGGGCCTAATTACTATGTGAGCACAGATATATGTTCTGAAAGTAAATCTACCAAAAGCATTCAAAAAGTAGAAAGAGGAACACTTAACGCTTAAAGAAAATATGAGATGAGTCCACAAGGTGGAACACTTAACACCTCACACAAGCTAAAAATGAGTCCCCAACTTAGAAAACAAGTGAGTTCCTAAAAGCACAAAAGGGTTGCCAAGTGGAACATTTAACGCTTCTGTCCTGTTGACCCCTCCCCTTTATGGCGCTGAGATTGCAACCACGGGGCGGAAATGAGGGGCCGGCGGATTAGCGAGTCCAATAACCCAAGATAGCAATCAAGATCAATCACAAGTATTCTAAGACTACTTAATGAATCCTTAAGGGTTCACAACCTAGTATCAATTATGCAAGTGTGTAGAAATAGATCAAAAGCATGAAAAGATGCACACAAGCTTGACACATAAGAGATTTATTTTAAGTCCCAAATCAAAATATTATTAGATGAAGGAGAATACCTGGGATCCTTGCAACGCAATTAGTAGATTTTGCTTGATTTTTAGCAATTTTTGTTGAGCTTTTCCATGCAAGCAAGTGACGAACTCTCCAACAAGCAAACAAGCAAACAAGATATGCAAAATATATTCAACTTATGAAAACCATAGGGTTAGCTCTAAAAATCAATTATTATCAGTAATAATAACCAGCAATCAACCCAAATGACAACTCATATCATTCATTGAACCATGTAAAAAAAATAAGTGCATACCCATCACAAAACTTTATTTTTTTTTTTGCATTTGACCTAGTCAACAAGATCTAATTTTTTTGATATGATTTTGGCAACAAAAATAGAAATTCAGAATAGAGACCCCTGCTAAAAAATAGAGAGCTTTCCAAAAATGCAAAAATTTTAGAAAAACCTCTTCATTTGTGCCCTAGAGACCCATTTTATCAAAACAGACCAGTTTTTGTAAATTGACTATTTGAGCTATGATATCATGTCCAAATTTAAAACACAAAGAATGGACCCCCTGTATAATTTAAAGAGCTTTCCGAAAATATAAAAATTTTCGAAAAATATGCTGATTTGCGTCAGATATTAATTTTTTCCGGAATTTCAAGAAAAAATTATTAAAAATTCAAAACATCTCAGAAAATTCTAAATTTTTTACTGTAGCTTTCATGACATGTCACCAACCTGCAAAAAAAATTTCAGATCAAAATTCCAAGCCGTTTGGGAGATAAAATTAAATCTTTGAAACTTTGGGGTTTTAGCTCCCAAAAAAATCAAAACCAGCATGCAAAGGTGGGTTGCCCCACGGTGGGCGCCAGAAATGTGTGTGTGAAAATTATACCTGATCTGTAGACACAACACTCAGTAAAACATTAGAGGTTAGCTATAATCAAAATCATGCAAAATTGAAAGCTATCTAACCAAGCGATTTACTGCCTTCTAATAGGTGCGAGATTAATGTTCTCAGATTGTAATCAAGATCAGTGACCTAGACGACACCTAAATGAAGGATTTGAATGCAAAAGATGGATATGGAATAAATGCAATTAAGCTATTTTTTGGATTTTTCTATGCAATAATAATTGTAAAAACTGATATGAAATCTATGCTAAATGAAATTGATATGCTATGAATGCTATTGAAAATTGATATGCTATGAATCTAACAATGATATGTAATATGAATGCAAAAAAAATAAGATTGATCTCACAAAGCTTTGAATTCGCAAGTTGATTCCTCAGTCTCCAATTCTCCAGCGTGATTATGCAAAATATGAGATGATTTGTGAAGAGCTAAAGCCTTAATTTATAGAAATCCAGGGCTTTGGAGGTGCATGAATAAAAGCCATAAATCACTCAAATTAACTCATCTTGATTTTTGAGTTATCTGATCATAAAAGATAGTTAATTCTCAAAATCATGCAAAAACATGCAAAAACAGCTTTTTAACTCAAATTAGAGTTTAGATCAGCTTTTTGAACTCCAAAAGGATGTTGAGTTCCAAAAAGTCAATAACTTGCATTGATTTTCTGATTTGGAGTTTAACTGTTTCTTTTGAATATGCATAATAATTAAGAATTAAATAAATAAATAAAGTGATTTATCCTCAACTCAACTGATTTTTGAAAATAATTAATTAATTTATGGGTTAATTAACTATTTATTCAAACTTTTATTAAAAATTATATTATTAAATAATGACAACATGCTTTAATTAATTAAATAAGAATTTAATCAATTAAAGATAGGAATTTTGATTTATTGTCAAAATTAAATAATACAATTAATAATAGATAGAATTAAATTTAATTACATAATTAAGTGGCAAATATTAAATCTAATTAATTAAATATGAAAATATTCAATTAATCAAATTTTAGGATAAATGTGATTTATTGCCAAATAATTATAAAATTAAAGATAATTAAGATAATTAGGAATATTACTAGGAATATTCTTCGATGCAAAATTTAAGATAATCAATTAGATTTGATGATGTTTAGATGTGCCTTAGATTAGGACTTTGATGTCGATTTCATATGATTTGATGATATAGGAGGTTAATGAACTTATAGCCCATTTTTGGGGTATTACAACGGGTTTTCTAGCGACTAAAGAATAACCGTTAGATGAGAAGTTCATTAAAGAGATCGGACGACAGTCGCTAGATCTTTTTAATCTTTATAACTTGTTGACTTTTCTTTCGAGATCTGGCGACTAAAGGAATTGCCATTTGATTTTTCTTCTAGAGAATCAACGACTATAGTAGAACTCGTAATCGCTAGATGTTTTATGTTATGAGTCTTTTATCTTGAGATCACTCGACTTAGGCAACTTCTGATTCAGAGATCTGGCGACTATAGTCTGTCCACTTAATAAATTAAGTCACAAGAAGATTATAAAGCATCTGGAGATTGCGCAACTAACATTCACCGCTAGGTCTCAGGAAGATAGAGAATATGCTTCTTTTATCTGGCGACTTGGAGACTAGAGGATTTCTCATGATCGGGAGATAAAGAGGAGTATGCTAAGAATATCACGAGACCTAGCGACCAAGGTAAATATTAAAGCGCACATGCTTTTAGAAAGTTTAAGTGACTTCGAAAAAGTAACAAAGAAATAGAAAGTCACTAAAAAAAAGAAAACTAGGGTTTCTTTTTAAAATGCAACGGCTAGTTCCAAGACTTTAAACCCTAACTTCTTTCTCTTTTGATGCAAAGACATAATAAACCCTAATATCGTTGGAAATTGTTTTTACAGAGGGTTTATTACGATGAAAAAATAATAAATTTCTTCAAAATTTTGGGGAGAAAATTAGAGTTGGGAAAAGGCACCAACACAGTCCTTTGTTCTCGTGACCCATTTTCTTTCAGTAGTATTTCTAAGTTTTTAGCTTCTCCCAAAGTTTATCTTAAGGGGAGGTGTTAGAGTAATAAGTTGTTTTCTTATTAATTGAATCATATTGATTTAATTATTAAGTCACTTATTATCTCTTTCTACTTAAGCTAAACTTTAGGCATATAATAATAATAATTTTTATTAATTATTATTATGCAACCTAGGTTTGCGTTTAAGGTTTTGATCTCCTTTTATAATGATTGATCTCTCTTGTAAACATAATTCAACGTGCAATAATATTTCATTGTGATTGTTGCAACTTTTATTTTTGCACATCAAGGAGGTCCTCTCTCGTGGATCAATGCATTTTGGCCTCTGTAGCTTCTCTCTCTTTTTGTGACATATGTTTGCATGCAGATGTTCTTGGGAGCTGTGGGTTGTTTTCTCATCAACTCCAACAGATAATCTGTGTCACAGATAATAAGAATTTGAAATAGTTTTTCTATGAGAATGAAGCGTTGGTTAAGCACTGTGGGGGTTATGAATGTGAACAATAACCTGAACCTTGGGACCATGTATGTTTAATGGTAATGAAGTATTTTACACTTGAGGGTAGGTCTATATTTTATTACTTATACCATATGCCTCTGTTGAATCACTTTTGCAACTACAATAATATCTCCTTTTCATTATTTTTACTACATTCTTTGGAAAATTTTGTTAGAGAAGTTGTTGATTATGCTAAAAGTCTTGGTAAAAAGAAATTCCCTTACACCAAGGGCTTATCCTTAGGCTTTACCACTTCCATTTATCCCTCTACCCTCTGAGGATCATAATTGTTCAAGAAGTCCTGAATTTTGTGACCTCTCCCTTAGCTATTCTTCTTAATTTGCTTGGAATGAGAAAATAGAAAGGAATAAAAACCCCTAGCATAAAGTCTCTACAAGGAAGCCTTGAAGCCCTAAAAACTAGTAATGAGGGGGAATTGATGGATAAAAAACAAAAGTTACAACCCTCAACCAAGAAGAAAGGGAAGGCCTCTGAAAAACCTAAATTTATTATTCAATAGATTGTCTCTAACATAGAGGCTACTGGGGAGACTAGCACCTGAAGAAGGTCAACTAGACTAGCTACCCATCCTTTAGAAAAGAGGAAGAAGCTAAAAATGGATATATATTTTGATGGGGAAGATGATAGTGTGAGTGAGGAGAAGAAAGATACTAGGAAGGAGATAGAGGAGGAGACTAGGAAGAATATTGAAATGGAGGATAACTCTGACATGACCAATAGTTCCTCTCATGTCTTTGTGTTAGTTAACAAATTGGTCTTTAATAATATTGACTCAAACCCTCACAAGACTTCTCTATTAACAAATAGTTGAAAGAGCTTTCAATTAGCTCAATCTTTGAACTGACAGGTACAACTCCCTAAAATAGATATTCACTAAATATGTTTTTATTGTTTTTTCAATAAAGATGGGGTATGCTCTTAACCAAAGAGAAGAAGAGGCTTCAAATGAATGTTCATCACTACGAGGCATTCACAAACAGATATGCAATCAAATTAATGTAACTAATTTCTATAGTTGTGCCATAATTCTTATGACCATGAAAACCAAAACATAGTGAAATCACCATAATTAATTTTTGCAAATGCATCTCCACAACCATGAAGATTACATGTGTAGTGTACCCACAAGTGGTATAAATCTATCAAACAACATGAATATAATAGAAGAAAATAATAAATAATGACTCTCAGATCACCTTATAATCACAGATTCAAAAATACAGCTTAACATCAATGACTAATTTATTCCAATCATCCCATATTCACCCATTCCACAGTAAAGGATAATAACAAAAAAATAATGAACAACAACCATGACTCAAAATTTGAGTCTCACTCAGTTGTCCCAGTGACAGGGGTAATTTTGGAAAAAAATTGTCGATCCCTTGCATAATGCTTAGAGAGATATAAATAGTCTATTCACCTACCTAGGTGATTACATAACAGTTCTTGAAAAATACTCCTAAAAGAAATGTAATTAAACATATGTCATAAAAGGAACTAAAACTAAAAAAGAATCTTCAGTAGATGTCTCGTGGCCTTTACATTTCCTTCCTTGTCAGTTGCAACATCTTCTGTGGGCTTTGGGTTTTCATGTGACTAATAGTTCAGGGAAGGGTGTTGACAAAGCTTTTCCAAAGTCTGAAGTTCATCTTTGAACAACACAAGAGGATGCTTTAGATTTGACTTTTCTGCACTTTGTAAATCTAATACCACTTATCAGGTTTGAAAGATGTCACTGTAATATTCTCAGGTACTACAAGTGGTTAGGTTGGACTCCGATAATAACTTCACATCCATTCTTATTTCCAAAGGTTGTCAGGATTCTATGTTGTTTCAGGAACATTGTCAGAACCCGATGACAGTCCAACACTCACCAAAATTCCCAATAGAAAGCAATTTGTTCTTTTCTGACTTGAATGAGAAGACAAATTTTATCATTTGATGGTAGACCATAAAATCTTCTCCCACCATCGGGATTTTCACTATGCATGTCTCATTTCCAAATCCTATAACCTTTCTTATACATCTTTGGGTCCCGCAAATGAAAGAGTCATCAGACTTTGGAACAATTAAATGTTATTTGGAGAGTGGTCGGGTCCGCCGATGGAGCAACTATGATGAGAATTTTCTAAAGCCCATCTTCCACTTCACAAATGTCAGAGACCAACCTTCATGAGTTCCCACTTTTGATATTTCAGGAATTGCACTTCCCCCCTTCACCTTTTGTAGTTGTCATCGGCCCTTTCCATAGGTTAATATATTTCTTTAGTATTTAGTGGCCTTTGGCTTCATATGTTCAAAAACTAACCCTTATAAGTTCTTCTTTTCATAATCCAAAAATTTCACCTCCTTCCTCTGGATCTCGATTAATGTTGCACCTCAACTACCTTCTAAATGAGGGAGGAATGTGTTGGAGCAAGGTGTTGTACACCTTGCATAATGTTTATAATGTATTATTATTATGTGCAATGCACCTTGGGAAACCTAGATGAAAGTGCATCACTAGGATTTAACACTCTTGGGGCCACTTTGTGTCTTATTTATCATTGGGAATATATTAATGTGAATCTCACATTAGGATAATTATTTAAAATTGGGAAGAAAATATTTGATAAAGTGAAAACTTAGTACCCAATATTTAATGAGGGATCAATGACATTGTATTCACGTGGTTTTACTTTACCACTAGTTGTATATTATGTGAGTTTGACTCTATATAAGAAAGCACATGCTTAGTGGTTTGGGATGACTAGTTCTTGAGTGGTCCGTCATTTTTGTTCTTGAGTCTTTTTTAGGGTTGCACATGTGAAGCATGACAATAGATATGAGGATTCATGTTTGGACACATGGAGGATGCATGTGAGAGGCTTTTTGTTTCAAAAGTATTCATTATAACTCTACAAGTGCTTTGTATTACTCTATGGCTGAATAATGAGTATTTTCCCAAGGTATATCTTGTGTTATCTTGTACCTTGTCTATTTGTTCTATGCACAATGGTTATTTTGCAATCTTGTATGCATGCTTTTCTCTCTTGGGTTATGTAGGAAATAGATTAAATGTATCGGGTTTGAAGTATTATTTTTTAACATTATGCAACTTAAATATAGTGATTTAGTGTGAAAGAATGTTAGATTATATCTTGGGTGAGTGCATGCATCAAAATAATCAAATTATATAATAAAATTACACATCAAAGACATCAACTCAAAATATTATAGCACACCAAATTCTAAACATTATAATGTGACACAATGAATTTAAACCACAATAAAATGACAAGACAAACTGACACCATAAATTAAAAGATCAAATAAATTCTAACCATTATAATATGACATAAGAAAATATTAAATCAAATCATGAATCAATAAATACACCAAAATAATCAAATTAAATACCTAGAAACATATATCAAATACATCAACCATATTAATTTAAAACTAAAGAAAGGTCTTTCTCCTATACACTCCAAGAAATAGTATTCCCATGAGTGGACTATTGCAAGTTCATTTGGACGAGTGCTTCTAGAAGGTAGATTATTTTCAAGGAAAAACGACTGCATTGAAAATGAGAAAAATTCATGTACAAAAAAACTTACAAATATCTGTGGAAAAATCCTCTGAGCATTAATATTTCATCGTCAATTTAAGCTCCTCTCACGCTCTTTCCCTTGATGGTAACTGCTCCCTAATTTCGGGGAAAGATTTGATTTTTTAACAGTTTTATTCAATATAGAACCAAGTTGAAAAAAAGTCGCAGCCATGGTTGGAATAATAACAAGAATCCCATAGGAGTAAAAAGCTTTAACAAGAATTACAGATGGGTTTCGAGGAAAGGAAGATAATGTAACCCTAAATTTTTCAATAAAAAAAAATCTCGCATTCACATGACGTGTTACATCCATCTCACTTTAGAATACTGTCCCGAGATAATTGCAGAGACACCATTTTGGAATTAGCAAAAGCCAGGCTGTATCTCGTGCAACATCCTGAATTTGATTGCTAGATCCCTGGGAACCCTAACAACCAGAAGCCCACTTCATGTGACCTCCTGCCTAACAGTGGACATCGGAAGTCAACTTGATCCACCACTTACAAGTTGTTATCACTGTGAGTTTTTCTTTGATTTAAGTAGTATTAGAAGTGCAGTCATCAGAAAATTTAGAATAAATTATGGGTAAAGAGAGATCTCCAAAACTAGTAAACCTGCAGATCCAGAAGATTAGTAAAATTTTATATGCTCACATCATTCAGACATCTGGGTCTCACTAGAAATACCCACATTAGTTCCAAATAGGTCTGAATTCTCGCTCTCTTTTCCCTTTAATACATCCCGGAGAGGTCAGAATCCCCAACAAACAAAGCTGACAGGTTAGAAATCGTGCAGACAGATTGAGGAATCTGAGATTCATGAATGGTACCTATTTTGAAAGAACAAGGTACAGGTACCTTTTTGGAGGAGGCTCGAAGTCAAACAAGGCAATCAGAACAGGCTTGATTGGTATCAGGGTTTCCAGGATTACAGACAGGAGAACAGATGAGATAAAGTACAAGGTTGGTTGATTTTTGAGTGAAATGATTGATATTGAATGACTAATTTGGTGCCTGAGAAAGAACAGCAGATCTGTCTGTTTTAATCTTTGTTGGTTAGATTGGGGAAATAAAAGAGAGAGGGATCTGTATTGGGTTAGAATAGGTTTTATTTGAAAAGGTTCTTTCTGAATTTGTCTAGGATAATCCAGCTTGGGGGGCGTATTGGTTACGAGCTTCAGAGAGGTATAAAGTTCTCTTAAAGTGCAAATTAAGGGTTTTTTGTCTTCTTTTTCTTGGAATTTGGGTGTGCAGTGTTTTGAAGATGGATAAACTTGGAGATGAGATGAATAAGGCTGGGGTCTTATCCAGGGGAAATTCGGGGGAGAATACGGAACTCCCAACCGAAAATTTAGCCAGTTTTGATGATAATTGTGATCAGTTATCTGGGAAGTTTGGCGCTGAGAATGAGGATTTTGAGGCCGCAGAGAAAGTGATCCTCAAATGGGATATGGCGTCTGAGAGTGCAAGTCAAATTATGCTCTTTGAAGGGCAAAGAGAGGAGGCTGAAAAATATCTGAAGATGGTGGACGAAGTGCAGAAGCTTATGGACTCTGCATCACTGTCAGAGACCAGTGTGGATAAAGCACAGAACTTGTTGCAAGTGGCAATGGCTCGGTTGGAAGAAGAATTTAGACAGATATTGGTTGTTCACAGTGAGCCACTGGATCAGGAGCTAGCTTCCAATCCATCCTCAATGGCCTCCTATATGTCTATGGCCTCATATAGGTCTAGGACTGGCAGCGAAGGACATCTAGACAGGGAATCAAATAGTTCAGACGAAGATGATGAAGGGGCAGAAGAGGAAGACGTCGCTGTATCCCATCCTCTGACTGAAGGAATTTGTGAAATGGATTTGATTCCTCAGGATGCTATTCCCGACCTGCATAGCATAGCAGAGAGGATGGTTTCGGCAGGCTATTCAAGAGAATGCATTCAGGTGTATGGAACCATCAGGAAATCTATGGTAGATGAGGGTCTACATAGACTAGGGGTTGAGAAGCTCAGTATTGGGGATG
The DNA here is from genome assembly GCA_027943335.1 of Chamaecyparis obtusa. Classification (NCBI taxonomy): domain Eukaryota; kingdom Viridiplantae; phylum Streptophyta; class Pinopsida; order Cupressales; family Cupressaceae; genus Chamaecyparis; species Chamaecyparis obtusa. The sequence goes on along the minus strand of BSBK01000804.1, from coordinate 1,847,055 downwards.
TGCAGAGATTGGATTGGGAAATACTTGAAGGAAAAATTAAGAAATGGATTAGAGCTGCCAAGGTGTGCATCAGAATGCTTTTTTCCAGTGAAAAAAGGCTCTGTGAGCAAATTTTTGAGGGTTTAAGTCCTGTGGGAGAAACATGCTTTGCTGAGCTTGCAAAGAGTGCAACAATGCAGTTATTTAATTTTAGTGAAGCTATAGCCATAAGCAGGAGGTCTCCTGAGAAGCTGTTCAAGATCCTTGATCTATACGAGGCTCTCTCGGAGCTTTTGCCTGACATTGAGGTTGTTTTCTCAGACGAGATGTGCTCCTGTGTGAAGACTCAGGCCTCAGAGATACTAACCCGATTGGGAGAAGCAGGCAGAGGGATTTTCACAGAGTTTGAGAATGCAATTCAAAAAGAGACATCCAAAACACCTATTCCTGGAGGTACAATTCATCCTTTAACCAGGTATGTCATGAATTATATTAATTTTATTTCAGATTACAAAGAGACCTTAATGGAGCTCATTGTCAACAAGCCCTCTCAGACTTCAAAGTTTCTGCCTGAGGGGTTAATGGATTCCATTGAGGAGTATGCTAGAGGATGTGATTCTGGAAATCGGTCTGTGTTATCTCTGCATTTGATTTGGGTTACTGTCATTTTACAACACAACTTAGAGGGCAAGTCCAAACTGTACAAGGATCTTTCTTTATCATACCTGTTTATGATGAACAATGTGCACTACATAGTTCAAAAGGTGAAAAAATCGGATCTGAGAGAACTTATGGGGGATGATTGGTTGAGAAAGCATTCAGGTAAGGTGAGACAGTATGCAACAAATTATCAAAGAGCTACTTGGATTAAAGTGTTGTCTTGCTTAAGAGATGAGGGCATTCATGTGGGTGGAAGCTTTGGTAGTGGAGTATCCAAATCAGCTCTCAAAGAGAGGTTCAAGAGCTTTAATGCTGCATTTGAGGAGGTGCACAGGATTCAATCTACTTGGATTATTCCTGATCCTCAATTGCGAGAGGAGCTTCGCATATCAATAGCAGAGAAGTTGCTACCAGCCTACAGGTCCTTTTTAGGAAGATTTAGGAACCACTTGGAAAGTGAAAGGCACTCTGAAATGTATATCAAATACTCACCAGAAGACTTGGAGACTGCACTGGTAGACTTTTTTGAGGGTTCTCATGTGTCCATGATGCATGTGAGGAGAAGATCCAGTTAATATGTTCAGCCTGGGACTCTATAAGACTATATCTATCCTTATTCATAAACCCCATAGATAGAACAACTTAAGAGTTTCCTTTTCCCTTCCTCATTAGTGACAGAGGAATATTGTACTGAAGTAGATGCCTATTATATCCAAAAGTAAATTGCCTCTCTTTGTTTCATAGTTGAAGCTCTGTAAATCTTGCCAACATCCAAAGTTTAGTAGCATACTTGTCTGAATATTAAATGATTCCCAGGTTGAGGTCTAGAGTCTGATCAGTTTTTCAGCTGAACCCTAAATAGATCTCATCTTGAGATCTTTACTATGGGTTTTATTAGCTGAATCCTAATAGGTCTCATCCTGATATCTATCTTATATCACTGAAGGTGGGCTCAATTTTGTTGGTTGAAGTAGCTTCTCAGCAAAATCCTTGATATTTCTGATCTTCGCAAGGCAAAGTGAGTTTAATATGGATGACTGAGGTAGCTGTAATTCTTCAAGGGACAAGAAGTTGCACATGGGCAACTGATCTCACCACTTTTTGTCAAATGGGTATTTCTATCCTCAGGGCTTTTGCTTCATTTTTGTAAGTTGTTGAATTTGTTATTCATTCGGGCTTTGTACGCAGGTCTAATTATCAGCATCTGGAAAGTGCTGGTCCTGGCATGCATGTCCCCTGCACATTGGTGTTTGGGCAATAGTTGTTCACATAATCTTCATAATATAATATGTCCAGAATTTGCTATCAATTTTTCCTTTTTCATACCAAGCTCAATTATGACTAGGCTTTAATTTGAAATGGGTGCTCATAATATGTTTTGCATAAGAAATTTAAAGCAAATAAACAACACTAGGCACTCACCCATGCATCTGGGCATGCTTTTGTTTTCATCCCACTATTACAAATTTACAAATACATAACTGTTTTAAGAACAAAAATGTAGAGTGGACTACATAAATGAGTCTGTTTCCAAAATAATAAATTGGATTTAGAAGCAGATACCCATCCTAGCGAGGTGGTTTGCTTAATTTGTTTATGGTTCTGGAAAATTATAGTTGCCTCATGCGGTGAAATAGTTATCAGCATAATACAGTTTTATTTTGAAATTTAGGGAGGTTATTTTCTAACTTTATGTGCTGCTGGAAAATTATAGGAGCCTTATGCAGTGATATCAGTTACCTAAGTAATATATTTTTATTTTAGTAATTAGTTTCAATAAGAAAACTTATTCATCTGAATTGGTTTTCTTATTCATCTGAGTTGGTTTAGTGGTAAAGAACTTGTACTTTTAGGAAAAAGATCACAAAGTTCAAATCTTACAGGAGATAAGGTATGTACGTTGTGTTTGTAATATAGTTATATGTCTCCGAGAAGGAGTACAGAATAGTCCCATACTATAAGTCGTGTAAATTTATAAATAGACTATAAAAAGATTAATTTCTGTTTCCATACATCTAATATAACAGCAAGATAATAAGAAATACAGTAATTGTGAACTTAGAAGACAATTAAAAAAAGAGAAAAACCCCTGTTACATAATGGTCCCATGGTGGGTGCTGCTTGACTTTTACCAGCTTATTCTGATGAACTATTTTAAGAATGCTTTGCAGAAAAAAGGCTGTGAAATAATTATCTAAACAATACATTTCTATTTTAAAATTTAATTTCTATATCCTGCAGAGGTAATGAGAAAAACCTAAGCTGTTGTGAACCTGGAAGGGTAATAAATACAGCTATTACCTTGTTTTTACAGGGTGGGTGCTACCTGACTTTCTTTAGCTTATTCTGGTAAATTATTTTTAAGAATGCTTTGCAGAAAGAAGGATTCTGCGAACAATATCAAATTTGTCTTTGTTGATAAGCAAAGGGAGATTTTTTATAGTAATTTAGGATCGAAGGAAAAGGAAAATTGTACTTTAAGCCCATTGTCATGGAGAATCTCAAGCTTCATACTAGACCTATCCGTGGACATGCACAACACATCGGTTTTATGTCTTATATGCATGGGCTTATTAACATACAGTCAGCACTTTTGTTGGTACTTCAAATATTTTCTGATTTTATTATGACACACATCAACTATGCACTGGTAATGATGCTTACCAACATTATACATTTATTTAATAGTAAATTATAGATATAGATATAGATATAGAAGCTTAGTTTTTATCTTCAAATAATTCTGTGGAGTGAACTTGGTTTTATGTAAAAGTTCCAAATTATGAGAATAGAAGTTTATAGTACATGTCTAAAGGTTTTAATGAGTTTTATTCTTAGGTAACAACTACTATCTGGTTAGATTTTTATTATTAAAATACTGTTAAAAGTTGTATTTTATAGAGACATTTTTCTGTAAATAGCTCTACATTTTACTCATTTACATAGAAATCTTGAGTTTTAGTTTTTTCATGAGACCATTGGTAATGGATTATTAAGTAATAAATGGATTATTAAGTAACAATTTTCATCTTAGGTTTCTTGATTTATTTTTTATATATTAGACAATTTCATTGTTGAAAACATGGTAAAGAAAATTTACAATATTAATTTCTTAATGTAATTTCATACTTGAAAACTAATATCAAATCTGAAATATAAAAGTGATTGCAACATTCAGCACTAAAAAAAACAGCAATCAAATATGACACCAGATTTATATGGGGAAACCCTTTTGGGAAAGGGATCTACAAAAAAAGATGACAAGTAATATTATTAATCTTCAGAAGAGAATTCTCTATAGTAATACAATTCACTTCTCAAATAAAACTTGATAGACTTTGGATATTTTCAAATGAACCATTAACACTTCTATGCCATGGCTCCAATTTATAACAAACTGAGTAGGAAAAATCACATGCAAAAACGCAGCGTAAGGAAGTGGGACACTATAAGGCTGGGGTCCAATGGGAGGGGCTTAAGCTCTATTTTTTAGGAGATGAAGGTCCAATGAGAATTAATTGGAATCTCTTGCTAGGAAATAGGAGCCCCTACTTTTTAGATCTTAAAATTTGAGCATGTGAAATTAAGGTGGGGTTGGAAAAGCTTAGGGCACATGTCAGATATTTTGAGGCAAGCAGCTCTAACTCTATTTTTAATGAAGCCCCCTCCCATAGGACCCAGCCTTAGTTTCTTTCCAATGGCCCAACATGGACACCCAATTCTTATCTACTCAAATCTTTAGTTTCACATTCCAATCTTGAATGTCTAAAGATTGACTCTTCATATTCTGAAAGTGGACACTTAAAATAATTTTGCCTCACCCCATCACAAACATAACTCTACCTCTTGAAAATTAATTGGTCATAAAGTACAAATTTTAAATATTTTTCTTCCAAATCTTAGAGAACACTTTTCAAATAACATGGAGACACATATATGACATGATATTCGTAAGATTAATGCCAGCCTATCCTAACATTCATGAGTTGAGGAAAAATTATTAAAGATAAAATAAATTTTTTTATTTTAAAAATTAATTTTTTTTTTAAATTTTTTTTATATTGTGTTACTATTCTTATATAGTGTGTTAATTTGCTTTGAAAAATAATATTTGTGTAATATTTTTTGATAAGGATTTTTATTTTTGTAACGTGAGTAAATTATTAATAAAAATTAAAAGTGTTCTCAATGTTTGATAAGTACAAATAGTTGTAGTCTTGATGACTACATATTGTATATTACAGTCTTTTAGGGTGTTTATAGAAGTCTTATTGGTATGAATATTTAAGAGACTTTTCTATTATTGAAATGACTTTGAAAATATTATAATGTTTAAGATTGATGATTATTTTATATAAGCATTGAACATTGATTGAATAAATATTAATTAGAAATAAGACAATTTTATAATTTTATTTTAAGATCTTTCTAATAATATTATAGTTATTACCAAAAGACGTGTTACCCAAAAATCAAGTAAAAAATATATTATTTTTAACAATAAAAATAAATCAAACTTTAATAAGTGCATTATTTAGAAAATTGAATCCAATAATATCATTTAATTCAATTATAGTAATAAAATAAATATTTGTAGCTTTGAAAGAAACATCTAAAAACAAAGGTATATGGATTAGTTGAACATTACTTATTATAAACTATATAGAAGTTTGAAATAAATAAAGATTCATTTAAAAACTTCATTTCTCACCTAGTTTTGAAGAAGGATTTCTCAATCAACTCAATATCAATTTTGATGTGACAAAATGACTTATATAACAATAAATCATTCAAAAATTCTTCAAATTTAGGTGAATCACTATTTGGAATTGAAAAATACTTAGGCCAAACCCTAACAATTATTTGTGTATTTCATAATTTGCATTGTTTACCTCTATAGTGTAATGTATATGGCTAAGATCTTATAGTTTCTATCATGCTTAAATAATCTAATTGCATAGAGTGCTTCATATGTGCATTGATGAAGTTTGTTTGAGATGGATTATCATCATAGTTCAAATGTATACAATGGATTGTCAACAAGTCAACAATACAATGAAAATATTAATCAAAAGTGATCAAATCTGATTAAGAAAATTGTATCAAATCATAAAAATGGAATACCTAGAGCAATAATAAAAGTATGTAGGCAACATAAACATTGTTAAAATGAGAGAAGTCCTTCTTGGTAAAATTCCCCACCACCAAAGAGAGCACAAAATTGTATTAATATCATACAATAGAGAACACATTAAATTATTTCTTTGATTCAATAACATTTTGGTAAAGTTACTGTCCTTTTAACATGGAGTATACAACTTCCATGTCCAACCTTCACCATATAAAATCAGGCCTACAAAGTCATCATAAAATAATACCATGATCCATGTAAAATGGTTTCAAAATACCATAGAAGAAATTCTCATGGCTCACTAAATGAGTGGTTTCCAGAATAAATATTAATTCCTCACATAAGCATATTTAGGCAAGCTTACTATAACAAACAATAATTACACTCAAGCACTCTAAACACTAACTACATCTCACTCATTAAGTTAGGAAGACAATACATTATATTTGAAATTTGTCCATTTTAATGTGATCACATATTTTAATGCCCATTTGAACAATATTTATATAAAAAGGGCCGGATGAATAATTAATTATGACGACAAAATCTCATGGGTGTTTTCCCTTCCATAATTCCACGAGACATATACATTATTTATCATTTAGGAATAATTAAATAACATTAAGCCTTTAGAATCTATAATGTGTATGGAAGATTCAACCCTAACATTCTCTCACTTGATATATAAACAACAAAGATATGATATAATGAAATAAAATGAGTAAAGTTTTATAAGAGGTAAGATCCAAAACCTCCTTGGATAAATATAATTTATCCACACTCAGTGGGTTACCAAGAAAGTCTACTAAATTTTTGAAAGTAGCTTTTCTTTTTTGTACTTTAATCTCCCATCTTCAATCATCTCGAGTGGTATTAAACATCAATATACTTAGTATGAACATAATACATTAATTATCTTTTCACATAATGCACTTTGATTATCACACTCAATCTTCACTTTCTTGTATTCAAAATTAATACTTAACATAAATTTTGAGTCATTTACTTCTCTAGAAGCATGTGTTGTAGTCATGTACTGTTCTTTTGTAGTGCAAAGTACATATGCATGTTACCTTTTACTCATCTAGTTAATATATAAAAAATAGTGAATCAACTATTTTTAAAAAGGGGTAGACATTTTTGACTTGGTGCTATGAACTAGCGAGGTCACAAATAGAGGACCTCATCCCCATTAGACATTTAACAATACTACTTCAATGGGGTTTTACCCTTGATGAAAAGAACAAAAAAAACACAATTTAACCATCACATCATGCCACTAACATAAAAAAAATTGAGGGTAAGCAATCTCAATAGTGAATTTGATGTAGAGTAACCATGCGAGGTGTGGACCTTGGTTGTAGGAATTGTAGACAAGAAGGTCCACCATTTTCACCAAAGGTTTTCCCCTTGTGAACAATTTTTAGTTGGAATCCTATTATCCATATGTTTAACCCAATTCGCATTATAAAGCCTTATATGTCCAAAAATTTACTCACATCACTAGTTCCATGATTAAATATATTATAATTAGAAGTCCTATAAATATATATGAATACCCCTTTCAAATAATTCTTATGTTGTCTAATAGGATTTAGACATGAGTATAAACTCATCTAGTTTATATCTTAAAAAAAGTGAATCAACTAATTTTTTTTAAAGGGGTAGACATTTTTAACTTTGTGCTATGAACTAGCGAGGTCACAAATAAAGGACCTCATCCCCATTAGACATTTAACAATACAACTTCAATGGGTCCTCAATGGTAAGAACAACAACACCACAATTTAATCATCACACCATGCCACTACCAACATACAAAATTGAGGGTAACCAATCTCAATTATGGATTTGGTATAGAGTAACCATGTGAGGCTTGGACCTTGTTTGTAGGAACTACAGACAAGAAGTCCCACCATTTCACCAAATGTTTTACCCTTGTGAACATAATTGTTAGTTGACCTCCTATTATCCATATTTTTAGCCCAATTTACATTATATGGCCTTATATGTCCAAATATTTACACACATCACCAATTCCATTATTAACAATATTATAATTAGAAGTCCTATAAAAATATATGAACACCCCTTTCAAATAATTCTTATGTTCTCTAATAGGATTTATACGTAAGCATATTAAAATGGATAATATTTGGTCTTGTACAAACCATTACATACATTAATCTATATATAACACTAGCTAAATGTGACATTATACATCATTCAACTTAGGGGCATTGTTGTAAAAAAATATTTGTAACAATAGGTAAATAGATATTCATTGACTCAAAGTTTTTCTTAGTAAACTTCTTTAAAAGAGTGCAAGTTCACTCATCCTCTAATTTATCCAAATTTTTAATTTAAACTCTTCCTTATGGATTTTCATTTCCAAAATGTATTTTGCAACCCCTAAATCTTTTATGATGATGGGTGCTCCCCTTAATACCACAAACACATAACAGAAACAGAGAAACAACAACAATATGCAAGAACAGAAAATTGGCTTCTTATTATCTCCACAAATGTGGAATTACAAACTTTCAGAATTACAATATGCAAAGGCACATGGGCATTCCCTTACAATATTCTATAGGACAAAGCCTCGAATTATTGCCCAGATCTACTACCCAGAACTATTCTAAACTGCCTAAGACAATAATACAGCCTTCCTTATATAGGCAATTTTCCACCGCCTGGGAAGGTTCCAGAATTTTAGTCAATCAGGCCGACCAAACTTAGAATTATTTTATTTTACATTTTATGACATCATAGTCGGCTCAAGATAACCTTTGAAACCCGAACAGAAATTTTGAAAAAAATTATTTTCTGCCATTTCAGGTGGCCAAACTTCCGAAGACCATAAGTCATCACCAGTTGACCCGATCGGCTATTATAACCTCATTTTGGAAATGCCACGAAGCGCCCTACAAACTTGACCAGCGCAAGCGCTCGTCTCCCAAAATTTTGACCTCATCCGCGGCATCTAAAGCCTTCAAAACTGAGTTCAAAGTTTCTGTACCCTGCTGCCAATACCGAAAATCTTCAATATCTTCCAATATACACTTGATCTGGCAGTGAAACTTTACTGGCAGACTTATATGACCAAAATGAACCTCCAAGAATGAAATCAGATCATTCTGAGCACATACAAAAATTGCCAAAAATAGTAACTTTCCATTAATAGCAACTCTGCACAAAATAGCCCTTATTGAATATAAAAACAGAAATTTTTTTTTTTGGGTGATGCAAGATTGCTCTTACACCCAGGATGCTCCTACATCAGACTCCCAGGGTAATTTGAGAAGTGACCCTGTCATGACTCAGGTGTGCAGAGGAAAACCAAGATGGCTAACCTCCTCCTTTGTCAGCCATGATGAATCTTCAACAGGTCGTCCTTTCCACTTGACCAGATATTCTTCATATGTCCTGTTCCTTGTGCTTCTGCCAACACGACTGTCCAGTATATCTTCGATCTCCTTAGTGTCTGAACTAGTTGCTGGAATACTCCACTATGCTGCTGTGATCTCATCTTCAAAACCTCCCTCATGATACTCTGTTAGATCTGAAATGTTAAACACTGGTGAAATATTTAGCTCAGTAGGCAATTCTACCTCATATGCATTTCCCAAATCATGTTTCTTCAGTATCCTACATGGTCCAAACTTCTTCATTTTCAGCTTGTTATATGTACCAACTGAAAACCGCTCCTTCCGCAAATGAACCATGACTTCATCACCAACCTGAAATTTCTTATACCTCCTTTTCTCATCTTCCTTAGCCTTATACTGCGCATTCATCTTGGTAATATGCTTCCTCATCTCCTCATGGATGTTCTTCAAGTGTTCTGCAAAATCCTCAGCTTTAGCACTACTTATTTCTCCTTTATCTATCTTCCTCAATTCAGATGCATTTCTTGGACTACTTCCATATACAATCTGGAATGGTGATTTACTAGTGCTCCTGTGGACAAAATTATTGTATGCAAATTCCGCCTGTGGTAAAATCAAATCCCATCTTGTTGGCTTATCTCCAACCAAACATCTCAGCAAATTTTCCAAACTCCTATTCACCACCTCTGTCTGTCCATCAGTTTGTGGATGATGTGATGAACTGAACTTCAAATCTATTTTCAACTTCTTCCACAATGTACGCCAGAAATATCCAACAAACTTAGTGTCCCGATCTGAAACTATGGTCTTTGGCAAACCATGTAGTCTCACTACTTCTCTGAAAAATAATTCTGCTACATGAACAACATCATTAGTCTTCTTGCAGGGAATGAAATGTGCCATCTTTAAAAATTTGTCAACCACCACAAAAATTGAATCATGTCCCCGCTGGGTCCTCGGTAAACCAAGAACAAAGTCCATGCTGATATCCTCCCAAGGCTTCTCTGGTACGGGTAATGGCTGATACAACCTTGTATTCTGCTTCACTCCTTTCACCATCTGACATACTCTGCAACTCTGTACAAACTTCTTCACATCTTGCTGCAACTGTGGCCAATAATAATTCTCACTAACCAAACCAAGGGTTTTATCACGACCAAAATGTCCAGCCAATCCTCCGCTATGCTTCTCCTTGATGAGATTCTCCCTCATAGAACTTCGTGAAATGCACAACTGACTCCCTCTGAATAGCATATCATCCTAGATGATGAAATCTAACCATTTTGTCCTGTCTAGAGTAACAGGTTCTGTACAAGCTTTCCAAGCTTCACCAAAATCAGGATCCTCTGGATATAAATTCTTGAGTTCCTTGAACCCAACCACTTCAATCTGCATTTCTGTCAGCAATAGTTGCCTTCTGCTAAGAGCATCAGCAACCCTATTGGACTTTCCACTCCTGTGTTTCAAAACAAATGTATAACTCTGAAAAACTCAACCCATTTCAAATGCCTTTGATTTAATTTTTCTTGACTATTCAAATATTGCAAAGCTTGATGATCAGTATACAAAATAAACTCCTTAGGAAGTAGATAATGTCTCCACTTCTTTAATGCCTGAACTATAGCATAAAATTCTTGATCGTAAACAGAATATTTCCTCTTGGCATCATTTAACTTCTCACTGAAATAAGCAACAGGTTTACCTTCTTGGCTCATAATAGCTCCTATTGCAGTACCACTAGCATCACAATCTATTTGAAACACCTTATTAAAATCTGGAAGTGCTAAAATAGGTTGTTCTGTAACTTTTTGTTTCAACAATTGAAAACTCTTTTCTGCCCCATTAGTCCACTTAAACTCTTTTCTATCCCCTCTCATTGTTTCAGTCAAGGGTCCAAAAATATTGCTAAAATTTTTGATAAACTTTCTGTAAAAGCTAGTCAAACCATGAAAAGATCTTACCTCAGTAGCACTCCTTGGAATAGGCCATTCAAGGATAGCATGTACCTTCTCTGGGTCCATTTTTAGACCTTCTGCTGAAACTACAAATTCCAAATATACTAACTCTTTCTTCACAAAACTGCACTTCTTCAAATTAATCAACAATTTCTCATCTCTCAACTTCTCAAACACCATACAAATATACATCATATGTTCCTCCAATGTTTTGCTAAAAATTACAATATCATCTAGGTAAACAATGACAAACTTACCCAGAAATTCTTTCAGAACCTCGTTCATGAGCCGCATGAAAGTGCTCGGTGCATTGGTTAGCCCAAAAGGCATGACTAACCACTCATATAGTCCTTCCTCGTTCTTGAAGGCAGTTTTCCATTCATCTCCTTCTCTGATCCGAATCTGATGATATCCACTTTTCAGATCTATTTTTGAGAAATACACAGCTCCACTCAAACAGTCCATAATATCATCCATTCGTGGCAATGGAAACCTGTACTTGATTGTGATCTTATTTATTGCCCTAGAATCTGTACACATCCTCCATTCTCCATTCTTCTTTGGTGCTAATACCCCTGGTACAGCACAAGGACTCAGACTCTCACGGATCAATCCTTTCTGTAGTAGTTCATGTACTTGTCTATTCAACTCCTCACTTTTTGTAGGTGTCATTTTGTGTGCTGCCTTATTCAGAAAACTCACTCATGGGATCAAGTCCATTTGATGACTGATCTTCCTGACTGGTGGTAATCTATCAAGCATGTTATCGGATATAATATCCTGAAACTCATTCAATAAATCTACAACTTCTACAGGAACATCTTCTACTTCCTCTTTACCAGTTTTTGGAATTAAAGCAAAACATACATGCTCATGCCTCATACCATCTAGGAAATTTCTTCCATCAACAAAAGTTATCCTTTCATTACCACATACCTTTTCTTCAGTCTCCTTCAATGGTTTTAGCTTATCTCGCACTCCATCCTTTGTCAGGGAATAAGTATTCGCACGACCATCATGTACAGCACATCTGTCAAACTGCCATGGTCTACCCAACAGCATATGACATGCATCCATAGATATGATATCACACAATAGCTCATCTTGGTATCCGCCAACCTTGAACTTCACTAAGCATTGTTCATTGACCATGACCTTGTGGTCATCCTGTACCCAGGCAATCCGATATGGATGTGGGTGTTTCTGTCTCTTGAGCTTCAACTTTGTCACCATCTCTTCTGACACCAAATTATCAGTGCTTCCACTATCAATAATCACATCACAACATTTACCTTCACACTTGCACCTGGTGCGAAACAGACTCCTCCTTTGCTCAGGTTCATTCTCACCACTCAACAGGACTCTTCTATTAATCAACGTTTCTCCTCTTTCAGCAGCTTCAGAATTTGATGATCTGGCATCTTCATCTACATGTGCAACTCTGGCCTGGCCTTCATTTCTCCTGTCTGTTCTGCCTTTGCGCTGAGGATATTCAAATGCCCTATGACCTTCTTCTCCACAGTGAAAACATGTTCCACGGAAGCCACCTCTTCCAGATCCTTGTCCTCTTCCTCTTCCTCTCTGATCTCTATTATTCTGATCCTGGAAGTGATTGAAATTATTTCCTCGTTGATTCTGACTGCTACTGGCCTCATCCTTCTTTTTTAGATCTTCATTTCGGCCACCATATGACCGTCCACTAGATCGTCCACCACGACCTCTTCCGTTTTCTCTGCTCTCAAACTTCTTATTTAGCTTTTCCTCTACTTTTAGGGCAAACTAGTATGCCTCTTCAATACTGTTCATTCGAACTAGATTCAACTCCTCCTGAATGCTTGACCTTAACCCATTAAGGTATCGGGCAACTTTCTCCTTATCAGCTTCTGCATGGCCTGTTCTGATGAGAAGTCGATAGAACTCTTCTGTATACTCCTGAACAGATCTTCCTGCTTGCTTCAAACTCTGCATTTTCTTCAGTAGGTCAAGCTCATAATCAACAGGAATAAACTGTCGCTTCAATTTATCCACCATCCGATCCCATCTCGTGATTTTCTCCTTTCCCCTTCTATTTTGCTCCAACTGAATCTCTTGCCACCATATCTTCGCATGACCTTTCAGTCTAGCCTTCGCAAATTTGACCCTATCAGGATCCTCAACATCTTCATACTCAAAATATTCCTCACATTCATTGATCCAGTCGATCAATTCTTCTGGGTGAAGATTTCTACAAAATGTAGGAACCTCAATCTTAGGTCTTTTCCCAATCTTAGAAATGGCCCGAAAAAGTCTTTCTTCCTCTTGGTTCACAATTTCAACTTCTCCTTCTTGATATTGTTCTTCAGCTTCATCCTCGCTTTCATTTCTAATATTAAGATTCATTCCTCTACGAATCTCTTCTTGCAATGCTCGCACTTGTCTCTACAATGCCCTAACCTCAGGTGTTACAACACCATCTCTTCCGCGACGTTCCCTTCGTGGAGGCATTTTTGCGATGCGCGCTGAAACCCTAACCACGGTCCTACTGCAAACTGCCTCAAAGTTGGTGATCTGTTTACACACTCAGGAACTTGGCTCTGATACCACTTGATGAAGGGTGCTCCCCTTAATACCACAAACACATAACAGAAACAGAGAAACAACAATAATATGCAAGAACAAAAAATTAGCTTCTTATTATCTCCACAAATGTGAAATTACAAACTTTCAGAATTACAATATGCAAAGCCACATGGGCATTCTCTTACAATATTCTGTAGGACAAAGCATCGAATTATTGCACAGATCTACTACCCAGAACTATTCTGAACAGCCTAAGACAATAATACAGCCTTCCTTATATAGGCAATTTTCCACCGCCTGGGAAGGTTCCAGAATTTTAGTCAATAAGGCCGACCAAACTTAGAATTATTTTATTTTACATTTTATGACATCATAGTCGGCTCAAGATAACTTTTGAAACCCGAACAAAAATTTTGAAGAAAATTATTTTTCGCCATTTCAGGTGGCCCAACTTCTGAAGACCATAAGTCATCAGCAGTTGACCCGATCGGCTATTATAACCCCATTTCAGAAATGCCACAAAGCGCTCTACAGGTTTTACTAGCACAAGCGCTCGTCACACAAATTTTTGACTTCATCTGGGGCCTCTAAAGACTTCAAAACTAAGTTCAAAGTTTCTGTACCCTTCTGCCAATACCGAAAATCTTCAATATCTTCCAATATACACTTGATCTGGCAGTGAAACTTTACTAGCAGACTTATATGACCAAAATGAACCTCCAAGAATGAAATCAGATCATTCTGACCACATACGAAAATTACCAAAAATAGTAACTTTCCATAAATAGCAGCTCTGCACAAAATAGCCCTTATTGAATATAAAAATAAAAATATTTTTTTTTTGGGTGATGCAAGATTGCTCTTACACCCAGGATGCTCCTGCATCAAACACACAGGGTAATTTGAGAAGTGACCCTGTCACGACTCAGGTGTGCAGAGGAAAATCAAGACGGCTAACCTCCTCTTTTGTCAGCCATGATGAATCTTCAACAGGTCATCCTTTCCACTTGATCAGATATTCTTCATATGTCCTATTCCTTGTGCTTCTGCCAACACGACTGTCCAGTATATCTTCGATCTCCTTAGTGTCTGAACTAGTTGCTGAAATACTCCACTGTGCTACTGTGATCTCATCTTCAACACCTCCCTCATAATACTCTGTCAGATCTGAAATGTTAAACATTGGTGAAATATTTAGCTCAATAGGCAATTCTACCTCATATGCGTTTCCTGAATCATGTTTCTTCAGTATCCTACATGGTCCAAACTTCTTCATTTTCAGCTTGTTATATGTACCAACTGGAAACTGCTCCTTCCGCAAATGAACCATGACTTCATCACCAATCTGAAATTCTTTATACCTCCTTTTCTCATCTGCCTTAGCCTTATACTGCGCATTCATCTTGGTAATATGCTTCCTCACCTCCTCATGGATGTTCTTCAAGTGTTCTGCAAAATCCTCAGCTTCAGCACTACTTATTTCTCTTTTATATATCTTCCTCAATTCAGATGCATTTCTTGGACTACTTCCATATACAATCTAGAATGGTGATTTACTAGTGCTCTTATTGACAGAATTATTGTATGCAAATTCCACCTATGGTAAAATCAAATCCCATCCTGTTGGCTTATTTCCAACCAAACATCTCAGCAAATTTTCCAAACTCCTATTCACCACCTCTGTCTGTCCATCAGTCTGTGGATGATGTGATGAACTGAATTTTAAATCTGTCTTCAATTTCTTCCACAATGTACGCTAGAAATATCCAACAAACTTAGTGTCCTGATGTGAAACTATGGTCTTTGGCAAACCATGAAGTCTCACTACTTCTCTGAAAAATAATTCTGCTACGTGAACACCATCATTAGTCTTCTTGTAGGGAATGAAATGTGCCATCTTTGAAAATCTGTCAACCACCACAAAAATTGAATCATGTCCCCGCTGAATCCTCGGTAAACCAAGAACAAAGTCCATGCTGATATCCTCCCAAGGCTTCTCTGGTACGGGTAATGGCTGATACAACCCTGTATTCTGCTTCACTCCTTTCACCATCTGACATACACTGCAACTCTGTACAAACTTCTTCACATCTTGCTGCAACTATGGCCAATAATAATTTTTTACTAACCAAATCAAAAGTTTTATCACGACCAAAATGTCCAGCCAATCCTCCGCTATGCTTCTCCTTGATGAGATTCTCGCTCATAGGACTTCGTGGAATGCACAACTGACTCCCTCTGAATAGCATATCATCTTGGATGATGAAATCCAACCATTTTGTCCTGTCTAGAGTAACAGGTTCTATACAAGCTTTCCAAACTTCACCAAAATCAAGATCCTCTGGATATAAATTCTGGAGTTTCTTGAGCCCAACCACTTCAATCTGCATTTCTGTCAGCAATAGTTTCCTTCTGCTAAAAGCATCAGCAACCCTATTGGACTTTCCACTCCTGTGTTTTAAAATAAATGTATAACTCTGCAAAAACTCAACCCATTTCAAATGCTTTTGATTCAATTTTTCTTGACTATTCAAATATTGCAAAATTTGATGATCAGTATACAAAACAAACTCGTTAGAAAGCAGATAATGTCTCCACTTCTTTAATGCCTAAACTATAGCATAAAATTTTTAATTTTAAATAGAATATTTCTTCTTGGCATCATTTAGCTTCTCACTGAAATAAGCAACAGGTTTACCTTTTTGGCTCATAACAGCTCCTATTGCAGTACCACTACCATCACAATCTACTTAAAACACCTTATTAAAATCTGGAAGTGCTAAAACAAGTTATTTTGTATCTTTTTGTTTCAACAATTGAAAACTCTTTTCTGCCCCATTAGTCCACTTAAACTCTTTTCTATCCCCTCTCATTGTTTCAGTCAAGGGTCCACAAATACTGCTAAAATTTTTGATAAACTTTCTGTAAAAGCTAGCCAAACCATGAAAAGATCTTACCTCTGTAGCACTCTTTGGAATAGGCCATTCAAGGATAGCATATACCTTCTCTGGGTCCATTTTTAGACCTTCTGCTGAAACTATAAATTCCAAATACACTAACTCTTTCTTCACAAAACTGCACTTCTTCAAATTAATCAACAATTTCTCATCTCTCAACTTCTCAAACACCATACGAATATGCATCATATGTTTCTCCAATGTTTTGCTAAAAATTAAAATATCATCTAGGTAAACAATGACAAACTTACCCAGAAATTCTTTCAGAACCTCGTTCATGAGCCGCATGAAAGTGCTCGGTGCATTGGTTAGCCCAAAAGACATGACTAACCACTCATATAGTCCTTCCTTTGTCTTGAAGGCAGTCTTCCATTCATCTCCTTCTCTGATCTGAATCTGATGATATCCACTCTTCAGATCTATCTTTGAGAAATACACAGCTCCACTCAAACAGTCCATAATATCATCCATTCGTGGCAATGAAAATTTGTACTTGATTGTGATTTTTTTTATTGCCCTAGAATCTGTACACATTCTCCATTCTCTATTCTTCTTTGGTGCTAATACTACTAGTACAGCACAGGGACTCAAACTCTCACAGATCAATCTTTTTTGTAGTAGTTCATGTACTTGTCTGTTCAACTCCTCACTTTCTGTAGGTGTCATTCTGTGTGCTGCCTTATTCAGCAAACTCACTCCTGGGATCAAGTCCATCTGATGACTGATCTTCCTGACTGGTGGTAATCCATCAGGCATGTTATCGGATAGAATATCTTGAAACTCATTCAATAAATCTACAACTTCTATAGGAACATCTTCTACTTCCTCTTTACCAGCTTTTGGAATTAAAGAAAAACATACATGCTCATGCCTCATATCATCTACGAAATTTATTCCATCAACAAAAGTTATCCTTGCATTACCACATACCTTTTCTTCAGTCTCTTTCAATGGTTTTAGCTTGTGTCACACTCCATCCTTTGTTAGGGAATAGGTATTCGCATGACCATCATGTACAGCACATCTGTCAAACTACCATGGTCTACCCAACAACATATGACATGCATCCATAGATATGATATCACACAATACCTCATCTTGGTAACCGCCAACCTTGAACTTCACTAGGCATTGTTCATTGACCATGACCTTGTGGTCATCCTGTACCTAGGCAATCCGATATGGATGTGGGTGTTTCTGTCTCTTGAGCTTCAACTTTGTCACCATCTCTTCTGACACCAAATTATCAGTGCTTCCACTATCAATAATCACATCACAACATTTACCTTCACACTTGCACCTGGTGTGAAACAGGCTCCTCTTTTGCTCAAGTTCATTCTCACCACTCAACAGGACTCTTCTGTTAATCAACGTTTCTCCTCTTTCAGCATCTTCAGAATTTGATGATCTGACATTTTCATCTACATGTGCAACTCTAGCCTGGCCTTCATTTCTCCTGTCTGTTCTGCCTTGGCGTTGAGGACATTCAAATGCCCTATGACCTTCTTCTCCACAGTGAAAATATGTTCCACGTTAGCCACCTCTTCCAGATCCTTGTCCTCTTCCTCTTCCTCTCTGATCTTTATTATTCTGATCTTGGAAGTGATTGAAATTATTTCCTCATTGATTCTGACTGCTATTGGCCTCATCCTTCTTTTTCAGATCTTCATTTCGGCCACCATATGACCGTCCACTAGATCGTCCACCGCGACCTCTTCCATTTTGTCTGCTCTCAAACTTCTTGTTTAGCTTTTCCTTTACTTTTAGGGCAAACTGGTATGCCTCTTCAATACTATTCATTCGAACCAGATTCAGCTCCTCCTAAATGCTTGGCCTTAACCTATTAAGGTATCGGGCAACTTTCTCCTTATCAGCTTTTGCATGGCTTGTTCTGATGAGAAGTCGATAGAACTCCTCTGTATACTCATGAACAAATCTTTCTGCTTGCTTCAAACTCTGCATTTTCTTCAGTAGGTCAAGCTCATAATCAACAGGAATGAACTGTCACTTCAATTTATCCACCATCCGATCCCATCTCGTGATTTTCTCCTTTCCCCTTCTATTTCACTCCAACTGAATCTCTTGCCACCATATCTTCACATGACCTTTCAGTCTGGCCTTCGTAAATTTGACCCTATCAGGATCCTCAACATCTTCATACTCAAAATATTTCTCACATTCATTGATCCAGTCGATCAATTCTTCGAGGTCAAGATTTCTAAAAAATATGAGAACCTCAATCTTAGGTCTTTTCCCAATCTTAGAAATGGCCCGAAAAAGTCTTTCTTCCTCTTGGTTCACAATTTCGACTTCTCCTTCTTGATATTGTTCTTCACCTTCATCCTCGCTTTCATTTTTGACATTAAGATTCATTCCTCTACGAATCTCTTCTTGTAATACTCGCACTTGTCTCTGCAGTGCACTAACCTCAGGTGTTACAACACCGGCTCTTCCGCCACGTTCCCTTCGTGGAGACATTTTTGTGATGCGCGCTGAAACTTTAACCATGGTCCTGGTGTAAACTGCTTCATAGTCGGTGATCTGTTTACACACTCAAGAACTTAGCTCTGATACCACTTGATGAAGGGTGCTCCCTTTAATACCACAAACACATAACATAAACAGAGAAACAACAACAATATGCAAGAACAAAAAATTGACTTCTTATTATCTCCACAAATGTGGAATTACAAACTTTCAGAATTACAATATGCAAAGCCACATGGGCATTCCCTTACAATATTCTCTAGGACAAAGCCTTGAATTATTGCCCAAATCTACTACCCAGAACTATTCTGAACTACCTAAGATAATAATACAACCTTCCTTATATAGGCAATTTTCCACCGCCTAGGAAGGTTCCAGAATTTTAGCCAATAAGGCCGACCAAACTTAGAATTATTTTATTTTATATTTTATGACATCATAGTCGGCTCAAGATAACCTTTGAAATTCAAAAAAAAAATTTGAAAAAAATTATTTTTCGCCATTTCAGGTGGCCCAACTTTCGAAGACCATAAGTCATCACCAGTTGACCCGATCGGCTATTATAACCCCATTTTGAAAACGCCACGAAGCGCTCTATATGCTTGATTGGCGCAAGTGCTTGTAACCCAAATTTTTGACCTCATCCGGGGCCTCTAAAGCCTTCAAAACTGAGTTCAAAGTTTCTGTACCCTGCTGCCAATACCGAAAATCTTCAATATCTTCCAATACACACTTGATCTGGCAGTGAAACTTTACTGGCAGACTTATATGACCAAAATGAACCTCCAAGAATGAAATCAGATCATTCTGAGCACATACAAAAATTACCAAAAATAGTAACTTTTCATAAACTAGCCACTATTTAATATAAAAACATAAATATTTTTTTTTTTGGGTGATGCAAGATTGCTCTTACACCCAGGATGCTCCTGCATTAGAGACCCAGGGTAATTTGAGAAGTGACACTGTCACGACTCAGGTGTGCAGAGGAAAACTAAGATGGCTAACCTCCTCCTTTGTCAGCCATGATGAATTTTCAACAGGTCATCCTTTCCACTTGACTAAATATTCTTCATATGTCCTGTTCCTTGTGCTTCTGCCAACGCGACTGTCTAGGATATCTTCGATCTCCTTAGTGTCTGAACTAGTTGCTGGAATACTCCACTATGCTGCTGTGATCTCATTTTCAACACCTCCCTCATGATACTCTGTCAGATTTGAAATGTTAAACACTGGTGAAATATTTAGCTCAGTAGGTAATTCTACCTAATATGCATTTCTTGAATCATATTTTTTCAGTATCCTACATGGTCCAAACTTCTTCATTTTCAACTTGTTATATGTACCAACTGGAAACCGCTCCTTCCGCAAATGAACCATGACTTCATCACTAACCTGAAATTTTTTATACCTCATTTTCTCATCTGCCTTAGCCTTATACTGTGCATTCATCTTGGTAATATGCTTCCTCACCTCCTCATGGATGGTCTTCAAGTGTTCTGCAAAATCCTCAGCTTCAGCACTACTTATTTCTCCTTTATCTATCTTCCTCAATTCAGATGCATTTCTTGGACTACTTCCATATACCATCTGGAATGGTGATTTACCAGTGCTCCTGTTGATAGAATTGTTGTATGCAAATTTCGCCTGTGGTAAAATCAAATCCCATCTTGTTGGCTTATTTCCAACCAAACATCTTAGCAAATTTCTCAAACTCCTATTCACCACCTCTGTCTGTCCATCAGTCTATGGATGATGTGATGAACTGAACTTCAAATCTGTCTTCAACTTCTTCCACAATGTACGCCAGAAATATCCAACAAACTTAGTGTCCCGATCTGAAACTGTGGTCTTTGGCAAACCATGAAGTCTCACTACTTCTCTGAAAAACAATTTTACTACATGAACAACATCATTAGTCTTCTTGCAGGGAATCAAATGTGCCATCTTTGAAAATCTGTCAACCACCACAAAAATTGAATCATGTCCCCGCTGAGTCCTCGGTAAACCAAGAACAAAGTCCATGCTGATATCCTCCCAAGGCTTCTCTGGTACGGGTAATGGCTGATACAACCTTGTATTCTACTTCACTCCTTTCGCCATCTGACATACTCTAGAACTCTGTACAAACTTTTTCACATCTTGCTGCAACTGTGGCCAATAATAATTCTCACTAACCAAACCAAGGGTTTTATCATGACCAAAATATCCAGCCAATCCTCCGCTATGCTTCTCCTTGATGAGATTCTCACTCATAGAACTTCGTGAAATACATAACTGACTCCCTCTGAATAGCATATCATCCTGGATGATGAAATCCAACCATTTTGTCCTGTCTAGAGTAACAGGTTCTGTACAAGCTTTCCAAGCTTTACCAAAATCAACATCCTCTGGATATAAATTCTTGAGTTCATTGAACCCAACCACTTCAATCTACATTTTTGTTAGCAATAGTTGCCTTCTGCTAAGAGCATCAACAACCCTATTGGACTTTCTACTCCTGTGTTTCAAAACAAATGTATAACTCTGCAAAAACTCAACCCATTTCAAATATCTTTGATTCAATTTTCCTTGACTATTCAAATATTGCAAAGCTTGATGATCAGTATACAAAACAAACTCTTTAGGAAGCAGATAATGTCTCCACTTTTTTAATGCCTAAACTATAGCATAAAATTCATGATTGTAAACAGAATATTTCCTCTTGGCATCATTTAACTTCTCACTGAAATAAGCAATAGGTTTACCTTCTTGGCTCATAATAGCTCGTATTGCAGTACCACTAGCATCACAATCTACTTGAAAAACCTTATGAAAATCTGTAAGTGCTAAAACAGGTTGTTCTGTAACTTTTTGTTTCAACAATTGAAAACTCTTTTCTGCCCCATTAGTCCACTTAAACTTTTTTCTATCCCCTCTCATTGTTTCAGTCAAGGGTCCACAAATACTGCTAAAATTTTTGATAAACTTTCTGTAAAAGCTAGCCAAACCATGAAAAGATCTTACCTCAGTAGCACTCCTTGGAATAGGCCATTCAAGGATAGCATGTACCTTCTCTGGGTCCATTTTTAGACCTTCTACTGAAACTACAAATCTCAAATACACTAACTCTTTATTCAAAAAACTGCACTTCTTCAAATTAATCAACAATTTTTCATCTCTCAAGTTCTCAAACACCATACGAATATGCATCATATGTTCTTCCAATATTTTGCTAAAAATCAATATATCATCTAGGTAAACAATGACAAACTTACCCAAATTTTTTTTCAGAACCTCGTTCATGAGCTGCATGAAAGTGCTCGGTGCATTGGTTAGCCCAAAAGGCATGACTAACCACTCATATAGTCCTTCCTTTATCTTGAAGGCAGTCTTCCAGTCATCTCCTTCTTTGATCCGAATTTGATGATATCCACTCTTTAGATCTATCTTTGAGAAATACACAGCTCCACTCAAACAGTCCATAATATCATCCATTCGTGGCAATGAAAACCTGTACTTGATTGTGATCTTATTTATTGCCCTAGAATCTACACACATCATCCATTCTTCATTCTTATTTGGTGCTAATACCGCTGGTACAGCACAGGGACTCAGACTCTCACAGATCAATCTTTTCTGTAGCAGTTCATGTACTTGTCTGTTCAACTCCTCACTTTTTGCAAGTGTCATTCTGTGTGTTGTCTTATTCAGCAAACTCACTCCTGGGATCAAGTCCATCTGATGACTGATCTTTCTGACTGGTGGTAATCCATCAGACATGTTATCGGATACAATATCCTGAAACTCATTCAATAAATTTGCAACTTCTATAGGAACATCTTCTACTTCCTCTTTACCAGCTTTTGGAATTAAAACAAAACATACATGCTCATGCCTCATACCATCTAGGAAATTTCTTCCATCAACAAAAGTTATCCTTGCATTACCACATACCTTTTCTTCAGTCTCCTTCAATGGTTTTAGCTTATCTCGCACTCCATCCTTTGTCAGGGAATAGGTATTTGCACAACTATCATGTACAACACATCTGTCCAACTGCCATGGTCTACCCAATAGCATATGACATGCATCCATAGATATGATATCACACAACACCTCATCTTGGTATCCGCCAATCTTGAACTTCACTAGGCATTGTTCATTGACCATGACCTTGTGGTCATCCTGTACCGAGACAATCCGATATGGATGTGGGTGTTTCTATCTCTTGAGCTTCAACTTTGTCACCATCTCTTCTGACACCAAATTGTCAGTGCTTCCACTATCAATAATCACATCACAACATTTACCTTCACACTTGCACCTGGTGCGAAACAGGCTCCTCCTTTGCTCAGGTTCATTCTCACCACTCAACAGGACTCTTCTGTTAATCAACGTTTCTCCTCTTTCAGCATCTTCAAAATTTGATGATTTGGCATCTTCATCTATATGTGCAACTCTGGCCTGGCCTTCATTTCTCCTATCTATTTTACCTTGGCGCTGAGGACATTAAAATGCCCTATGACCTTCTTCTCCACAGTGAAAACATGTTCCACGGAAGCCACCTCTTCCAGATCCTTGTCCTCTTCCTCTTCCTCTCTGATCTCTATTATTCTGATCCTGAAAGTGATGAAAATTATATCCTCTTTGATTCTGACTGCTACTGGCCTCATCCTTCTTGTTGGATCTTCATTTCGGCCACCATATGACCGTCCACCAGATCGTCCACCGTGACCTCTTCCATTTTGTTTGCTCTCAAACTTCTTATTTAGCTTTTCCTCTACGTTTAGGGCAAATTGGTATGCCTCTTCAATACTGTTCATTCAAACTAGATTTAGCTCCTCCTAAATGCTTGACCTTAACCCATTAAAGTATCGAGCAACTTTCTCCTTATTAGCTTCTGCATGGCCTGTTCTGATGAGAAGTCGATAGAACTCCTCTGTATACTCCTGAACAGATCTTCCTGCTTGCTTGAAACTCTATATTTTCTTTAGTAGGTCAAGCTCATAATCAATAGGAATAAACTGTCGCTTTAATTTATCCACCATCCGATCCCATCTCGTGATTTTCTCCTTTCCCCTTCTATTTCACTCCAACTGAATCTCTTGCCACCATATCTTCGCATGACCTTTCAGTCTGACCTTCGCAAATTTGACCCTATCAGGATCCTCAACATCTTCATACTCAAAATATTCCTCACATTCATTGATCCAGTCGATCAATTCTTCTGGGTTAAGATTTCTATAAAATGTAAGAACCTCAATCTTAGGTCTTTTCCCAATCTTGGAGATGGCCCGAAAAAGTTTTTTTTTCTCTTGGTTCACAATTTTGACTTTTCCTTCTTGATATTCTTCTTCAGCTTCATCCTCGCTTTCATTTCTGACATTAAGATTCATTCCTCTATGAATCTCTTCTTGCAATGCTTGCACTTGTCTCTGCAGTGCCCTAACCTCAGGTGTTACAACACCAGCTCTTCCGCCACGTTCCCTTCATGGAGGCATTTTTACGATGCACGCTGAAACTCTAACCACGGTCCTGCTGCAAATTGCCTCATAGTCGGCGATCTGTTTACACACTTAGGAACTTAGCTCTGATACCACTTGATGAAGGGTGCTCCCCTTAATACCACAAACACATAACAGAAACAGAGAAACAACAACAATATGCAAGAACAGAAAATTAGCTTCTTATTATCTCCACAAATGTGGAATTACAAACTTTCAAAATTACAATATGCAAAGCCACATGGGCATTCCCTTAGAATATTCTGTAGGACAAAGCTTTGAATTATTGCCCAGATCTACTACCCAGAACTATTCTGAACTGCCTAAGACAATAATACAACCTTCCTTATATAGGCAATTTTCCACCTCTTGGGAAGGTTCCAGAATTTTAGCCAATAAGGCCGACCAAACTTAGAATTATTTTATTTTATATTTTATGACATCATAGTCAGCTCAAGATAACCTTTGAAACTCGAATAAAATTTTTGAAGAAATTTATTTACCGCCATTTCAGGTGGCCCAACTTTCGAAGACCATAAGTCATCAGCAGTTGACCCGATCAGCTATTATAACCCCATTTCAGAAATGCCACAAAGCGCTCTACAGGCTTGACTGGCGCAAGCGCCTGACACCCAAATTTTCAACCTCATCCGGGGCCTCTAAATCTTTCAAAACTAAGTTCAAAGTTTCTGTACCCTGCTGCCAATACCGAAAATCTTCAATATCTTCCAATATACACTTGATCTGGCAGTGAAACTTTACTGGCAGACTTATATGACCAAAATGAACCTCCAAGAATGAAATTAGATCATTCTAAGCACATACAAAAATTACCAAAAATAGTAACTTTCCATAAATAGCAGCTCTGCACAAAATAGCCCTTATTGAATATAAAAATAGAAATATTTTTTTTTAGGTGATGCAAGATTGCTCTTACACCCAGGATGCTCCTGCATTATTTTATATCAAAAGGCACTTGAAATTTAATTTTTAAGTTCCCTAATAGACACATTATTATTTCCAATGAACAATATGTGTAATACCCCAAAAATGGGCTATAGGTTCATTAACCTCTTACATCATCAATTTGAACAAAATTGATACATAAGTCCTAACCAAAGGCACATCTACACATTATCAAAACTTAATTGATTATCTTAATTCTGCATCGGGGCATATTCCTAGCAATATTCCTATTTATCTTAATTATCTTTAATTTAATAATTATTTTGGCGATAAATCTTATTTATCCTAAAGTTTGATTAATTGAATATTCTAAATATTTAATTAATCAGATTTAATACTGCCACTTAATTATTTAATTAAATTTATTCTTAAATTGCAGTATTTAATTTTGCCAATAAATCTAAAATCTTATGACTAATTGATTAAATTCTCATTTAATTAGTTAATGTCAGTTGTCAATTTTTAATAATATAGTTTAAAAATAAAAGTTTGATTTAATAATTGATTAACCCATAAATCAATTGTTTTAATTCAAAAAATCAATTAAGTTAAGAATAGATTACTTTATTTTTAAATTAATTCAAAATAAATCATGCACAATCAGAAAAGCAGACAACTAGAAATTAACAACCAATTTTTAAAATTGAAACTCAACATCTAATGATGAGTTGAAATTTGGTCTAAACTCTATTTTGAGTTAAACCCTGCTTTTGCATGATTTTTGTGAGTTAATTATCTTTGATTTCTTGATAACTCAAAAATCAACCTGAGTTTATCAAGAGTGATTTATGGCTTTTCTCAATGCATCTTCAAACCCTGGATTTCTATAAAATCAAGGCTCAACTCTTCATAATTATCAACACTTGAATTTGCACAATTACTCTGGTGAATTGGCGATTGAAGGATTAAGTACTTGTGACAGGCAATTTGTGAGATCTTTCATTGTTGATCATAGTTTTGCATAGTTTTCATATCATAGCAGTCATATTCATTCATAACATTCTTAGATTAAATTTGCATTCAATTTCATTCATCTAGCTTAGATTCATACAATCTTTCATATTATTGCATAGAAAATTTAAAAAAATAGAATAATCTGCATTCATAGTCTTTCATTTTTTGCATTCAAATCCTTCATTTAGGTATTGCATTGTCACTGATCTGAATTGCAATCTGAGAACATCATACTCGCACCTACTAGAAGGCAGTAAATTGCTTGGTTAGCATAGTTTCATTTATTTGTAAATTTTAATTTTCCTAACCTCTAATGTTTTACTAAAGTGTTGTGTTCGCAGCTAGGTACAAAATTCACACACATATTTCTGGCGCCCACCATGGGGCCCTAAAATAGGTTTCCCTTCTATTCTATCAATTTTTTATCTTTTTCTATCAAAACTATAATTTTTAATTTTCTGTCTGTACTTCTATACATCCCTGTACGGATTCTCGCATGGAATTTTTCATCGCATTGCGTGAAATTTTGCTAGTTTCAGCACTTCCTCACGTGGGACCACATCCTTCATCATGCGAGACCATATCCTTCCTCACGTGAGACTACATCCTAACTCGCGTGAGATTTTACATCCAGAGACACAAAATCTGTAGATCTGTACTTTCAGATTATTGATTTTTGACGCTTATTGTTTGTTGTTGATTTGTCTTGATTTTATACTTTCGGAGACAACGTAATATCAGATTGTAGAGTTTTCAGATGTGTGCTAAATTCTGGATTACAGAGCATTGGAACTGAGGTATTCTTCTCAATCTGATAACACTTTGATTTGGATTAAAACGAACTCTCACGTGTCAAGCTTGTGTGACCTTTTCTGCTTTCATATCACAGACTTCAGTTTTGGGCTATAAAACGAACATAGATTTACTTTTTGCATATCTGTTACACATAGTAAATAGGCCCTATGAACACTATTTGTGGATGATCTTAAGAGATTGGGCTTCATTCGCTTATTCATGCATGCGAAGCTCTTCTTGACGATAGATCCCCTTGTAGGTAGGGAGGATACTGAGATTGTCTTGCGTTCTACTAGATTTTTGAGTCTTCAACTTTTGATTGATACATTCTCTCTCTGGAGAGGTTGATAGATCTTAAGCGACTAACATCATAGATCTTTGTGAGATAATTTCAGTCTTAGTGTGTCAGATTAATCTATCTGCTTTATTTTGGTGAAGTGAAGAGGCTAGGGGATTATGCTTTACTTCCTTTTTGGATAGTACCTGAAACTCAGATCCTTGAATCCAATCTAGTCCCCTGTGGTATCTTTTGTGAGTCAACTTTAGAGAGGGTTAACCATAGTGGACATTCCCTTAATTAGGTCAACCATGTGGATGGAACCTCAAGCAATAATAGCCATTTTCACCGTGGTAGTAGTAGCCGCTATATAAATGTCTTTGTAGAGGAAATCTTCACAGATGTGGTCTCTTGTTGGGTTGTCAGATCTCCCTAGCAGCTCTTGATTGATTAATTTCTCAAACTATGTCAAAGCCCCGATGCGCCTGGATTGGAGTTTGCCCTCTTGAGATCACAAAATTTGCATAGTCAGACCATTACTACAAACCCTAGTGAGGCCAAATTTTTCATTTTCTAGGAATGTGTGTTATTGAAAAACTTTTTGGAACATACACAAGTAGCATTTCTAGGGATTAGCACAATAAGTCACTATTTCTTGTTCATGCGCAAGGTTTCTTTTGCCCTTGTTCATTTTTTTTAGATGATTGCTTGCTTCCCTTTCTTGTTGTTTTGCATGCTTGATATCTTCTTGGTTACTTGAGATGAACTATTACACAGATCTTCAAAACTGGACAGAGAAAATCTTGCAAATAAACTAATTTTAAAAACTAAAAAATTGCAAAATTTGAACAAAAAAATCCTTTTTTGGTGTGAGAATTGAATATTCTATCAAAGAACAGCCAACACCGTGTCTCAAAATTTGTGCCAAAACTATCAAACTTTGTTCTTTTATCACGTGAGATTTTAGTTTTCTGAGCATTTCCTCGCGTGAGACAACATATTCTCGCGTGTAGCCTAGTACTTCCTCATGCGGGGCATCATTTTCTCACACGAGACTATCCCTAAATTTTCAAAATAGCAAGCTTATTCCTGTCAGCTGGTCAACTTTCTGTTAGATCTGATTTTTGTCTAGGGTCTGTATGCCTATTTTCCTGTTGCACACTGCCTAAAAACTAGATGTCTAGAGTTGAGAAATAAATCTTACAATCTGTCAGACAAATCATTATGTCATAAACAGAGTAGAAACTATAAAAAATCTATTCATTTTCCTAAAGTGGTCTCTTGAGTCTAATTTAGCCTTCTGATTTATCAATTTGAGTCTTGTTCATCTTGTGTGAAAACCTTGTCAAAATTATCTTCAAATTCAATCTTCATACAAAATGGCTAAGTGTTGTGAGCTCATGCCCACCATCTTTTGGGCATCTACCCATACTACTTTGGCACAGTATCCTTCATTTACATCCAATCTATCTTCAATCTCATTCAATCTTGACAAGGTTGCATCATTCGATCTTTTTGAATCAAGTCATTCTTCAGTTGTCTTTATCTTGCTCTCTTGCTTCACCTAAAGTTAATGGTGGAAACTAGAGCTGCATCACACAAGAAATCTAGAGGAGCACCTCATACATTACCTTTGTCTACTCATGTGGGTCCAACCTTTGACGAACTCTACAATTTAGGTCTTTACAAAGATGACGGTCTTGGCAATCTTTGATTAAAAACTAGTTACATACCCCCTCCTCCATCAATCCAAGGGGTCAATCAACAATCTCTACATCAATCTATCCTAGGGAATCCTAAAACTCCTAACATGTCTCAAGGAGGGACACATCACAGGTCTCAAGGACATCACTCTCAACATGGTATGGATCAATAACCCACACCTTCTAAAATTGCTCGATATCAAAATGATGATGACTTCAAGAAAATGATGAGGCATTTCTTGAAAGAAGATAGAGAGGCATACTTTCTAGAGTTAGCTCATCAAGGAGCTAAACTTCCTCCAAAATTTAATGTTGAAAATATCATCATGCATGAGGAAGAAAATCCTATCACCACTATGATGAAACAAATGCATGCCATGCAAGTCAAACTTAACAAACTTGAAAAAGAGAAGGAACCTAAGGAGTTCTCCATGGAAGCTCTATGCCCTTTTCCATTCGACAAAGACTTGTACATGCCACCATTCCCTAAAAGAGTGGAGATGCCTGAATATGATAAGTATGACAAAAACTTTGATCTTCAAGATCATGTCAGAGAATTCTGTACTCAATCTATGGAGTTCATGTATGAACCAACCTACTTAATGCACCTTTTCCCCTGATCTCTGGGAGGGTCAGCTATTCATTGGTTCTCAAAAATGCCTCCAACTATCAAAAATTTTGAGGAGTTAATCAAACTATTCTATCAACAATACTCCTACAACATTCAACATCCGGTCACCATGATCGACATCTGCAATCTGAAATAGAACTTAGGAGAACCATTCCTGACTTTTCTCAAAAGATGGAGGAAGAAATTTTCTCTATATGCTAGACCCATTCCAGAAACTGAGAAGCTGGAAATCTTCATCAACAATCTTGTTTCAAAACTTAACTACCATTTGCAAATGCAAAATCATACATCCTTTGATAAGATGGTAGAAAATGCAATCAAAATTGAGAAAGTACTTGTACAAAAAGGAGACATATCACTTCAATAGGACAAGTATGAATCTGGATCTAGTTCTAAAGACAAAGGAAAACATTGGAACAAGAATAAAGGCGTCGTTATAGATGGCGTTGTTGATAATATCTGTGCCCCATCTAAGGCACCTACTTTCAATCTCACTATTGGCACCCAAGCCGTCAAAGCCTCTGAAGCTAAAACAATAGAATCTAACAAGAAGCCATTTTCTTACAAACCTTGGGCTACAGATCCTAACTACAAATTCACTCCTCTTGGAGAATCCTTGGAATTTGCCATGAAAACTCTATTGGCTAACAACATCATTTACTTGCCTAAGATAAAAGTCTTTGATCCTGAACCTAAACTGAAATGGTGGAGAGAGAATGATTTCTGTGATTTCCATCGCAATAAGGGTCATAAAACCAATAACTACGTGCACTTGAAACACATCATACAAGAAAAAATTGATAATGGAGAAATCACGATTGACAATCATAAGAGCAATAATGATCATACAACATTCATGAAACCATTTCTGAAACATAGTAAAGAAGATTCTTCTTCTCAGCCTAATATGGGTGCTAAAGTCAATTACACCTACTCTAGAAACAATGCTGTCATCAATATGGTTGAACCATGCCTATTTGAGCATTGCAATGTTATCACAATTGTAAGAAAAGATAGAGAAAATTAGTTAGCAAATGCAGTTACTCAATCACAAGCTCAAGCACATCTACAAGGATAAATCTTAGATTCATCCAATGTCCCTAAGATGCCTTTTAATCTTTCATCTACTTCTAAATAGAAGGCTACATCTAAATCTTCAAATCCTAAAGACACGAAGCCAACATCATACAATATTGTCCAACAACTCCAGCATACAAATGCAAAAATCTCCATATTTGAGTTGCTTCGGATATCTCTAGCTCATAGAGCCATTCTAGACAAAGCTCTGCTAGGATCCAATGTTCCTAACAACCTTGATTTAGATAGATTCCAAGCTATGGTTGGTCATCTAACATCTCCACAGTATATCTCCTTTTCAGAGAAAGATGATAATTCCTTGAGTCATTCACATAACCAGCCCTTGCATATTGAAGTCTTGATCCAAAACCATTGTGTCAAACACATTTTGATAGATGGAGGCGTTGGTCTCAACATTTGTTCTTACAACTTCATCACACAATTGAGATTCTTTGAAGCTACCATTGATCCTAAGAAGAAGATAACTATCAAAGCATGTGATGAGCAAGAAAGATCTTCCAAGGGAACAATTGTATTGCCTATCAGAACAGGACCTGTTATCAGAGACTTTGGCTTACAACATCCTTCTAGGGAGACCCTGGATACATGAAATGAAAGCTATTCCTTCCACATACCATCAATGTGTGAAATTTCCTTATGAAGGAGTAGAGGTGACGATTCCAGCGGACCTATACACAACTTGCAATGCTTTGAAAGAAAGTGCTGATAAACTTGTTCCTAATAACAGAGAATCTTCCACTAAGCAGGTAGATATGGCTTCAACATCCAAAATGGAAGACATTACTAAAGAAGTCAAAATCAAAGACAATGGTATGGGAGAATACACAATGGAACCTATTTTATCTCACATCTCTCATGTTGTCCCTTAAATCTTATGGACAACCTTCTGAAAAAGTGAAACCTACATCTCAAGAATCCCAGGTCATATTCAATGGAAGGTTTGTCATAGAGAAAGTATCTAAACAAGAGTTTGAGGAAGATGAAGGTATGCTTGCATGGCTATACAAGGATGAGTCTCAATCCCAATTAGTCCAGAAATGTGACTCTACTTCAAGTAAAATTCCTCGTAAGTCATATGGACCAGGGGATAAATTGATCACAAAAATGGGATTTACTGGAAAAGGACCTCTAGGACTACAAGGTAAAGGTCTTCTATCACCTCTTGACCACCATTGTCAAACCCAAAAAAATACAATAGGTCTAGGATATAAGAAGAAGCCTTTCTATCTTAGCAAGAACTCCCCACATGTCTTAGAATAGATTGAGCCATCCACGTCAAATCAACTAAAGGAAGAAATAACTGAACAATTTGACAGTGATGATTCTGACACCACCACTGATGAGATCATTCCTTATGATCACTTGCCTAAAGAAATAAAAGACCTCCTCGAAGCTGAAGATGATCCAGTAAAAGAATCAATGTAGTAGAAACACAAGAACCTACTATAGAACAAGAGACAATTGCACCACAAGAACGAGCTAATCTCGAAGACAATCAAATAGACAAAGAAGAAGGTGGTAGTTATTCTAAAACAAATTCCCATGAGTATGAATTCAAATCAAAATATGAGGGTAACCCTTCTTGGGGTATCCATCCTGACTTTACTCATGTTCTTAAATTTCCTAGAGGCATAGATGATGAATTTAATGACTATGAATGGGGAGTCATTCCAGAGGAAGATGAGCTTATCATAAAAAAACATATTGATGTTATTCACCAATATGCACCTAAACCCAACATAAGTCTAGAGTGAAATGATGAACTTAACAAGTCTGGTCCACCTATGGCTGAATTGGACTCCCACAATGGCATTGAGCCTATTCACGAATTGAACATTTTGAGTTGTAATATCACCTTTGAACTTGAGAGTTGGGTTAGGACCAATGATGATAGATCCATATCTGTAAACACTATTTCCTAATCTTTCACCGCTTTGACTATCCAACATCCTAAACTTCTTGACCAAACCTCCACAAATCTGAGCTAAGGTATCTATACTTTTCCAAATGACTATGCCCTTGCTTGCTACCTCAATGCACTTGAGCCTATGAGGACTTCCATCAGTGAACCAAGCATTAGCATGACGCTGTCAGACATCAAGTATCTTAGTCAAATGAATAAGAGCAAAAATAAAAAGAAAAGGAGTTCTGAGGGTGAAAACCACTTTGTGGCAGTCTCAGAACTTACAAAAGTAAAACTAAAAGATGTATCCAAAGGTGAAAACCTCTCTAAGGTGCCTAAGGATGAGGTATTTGATGTCCTTCTAAGTCAGTTACAAGATAGATCTCTAGTTCTAATTGAGCCCACTCAATCTATCAACTTGGGAACAACAGAAGAACCACAGTTGATCCATGTAGCACAATCCTTATCGGAAGATGAAAAGAAAAAATTTACCACATTCTTAACAGAAAAGAAGATTAAATTTGCATGGGAATATTCAGATATGCCAGGGTTGGATCCTGATCTTATAATGCACCACTTATCTATAGCTCCAAGTGTCAAACCTGTCAAGCAGAAGTTGAGAAAGATGCATCCTCATGTTGCACTCTTGGTAAAAACTGAATTAGAGAAACTACTAAAAGCTAGATTCATTCGTGTTATTGACTATGCTGAATGGATCTCTAATATTGTACCTATATCAAAACCAGAAAAATCTATAAGAGTATGCACAGATTTTAGAGATGTAAACAAAGCATGCCCTAAGGATGATTTTCCATTACCTAATATTGATATGATAGTGGACATAACTGCGGGATTTGAGATGTATTATTTAATGGATGGTTTTTCTGGATACAACCAAATAAAAATTGCTCCAAAGGATCAAGAGAAAACTAGTTTCACATGTGCATGGGGTACCTTCTATTGGAACATCATGCTATTTGGGCTTAAGAATGTTGGTGCTACATATCAAAGAGCTATGATGTCTATCTTTCATGACATGATGCATCACACTATGAAGGATTATGTTGATGATACTTTGGCAAAATCTATGATATGATCTGAACATCTAAATGACTTGAGCAAAATACTAGATAGAATGGAGAAGTTTAGTCTCAGATTGAACCCTAAGAAGTGTGCTTTTGGTGTCACTTCTAGAAAGCTCATAGGATATATTGTTTCAAAGAAAGGAATTGAAGTAGATCCAACTAAAGTTAAAGCTATCATGGAGATGCAACCTCCCAAGAATATCAGTCGAATGAGAACATTACAAGGGAGAGTACAATCTATCAGATGCTTCATATCTCAGCTAGCAGACATATCACAACCTTTCACGAAAACATTACATAAAGGTGTGACTTTTGCATGGAACGAGGAATGTGAAAAGAATTTTAACCATATTAAGAAATATCTATCCAATCCTCCTATTTTGATTCCTCCTATTCAAGGGAAGCCATTGATCTTATATGTCTCTGCCACAGATACATCACTGGGAGCATTACTAGCACAACATGATGAGAACAAGAAGGAAAGAGCTATATACTATATCAGTAGAATATTGGTAGCATATGAGAAGAACTATTCAATGATTGAGAAAGCTTGTCTAGCTGTGATCTTTGCATCACAAAAATTGAGACACTATATGTTATCTCATACCACACATTTGGTAGCTAAGATTGATCCACTAAAGTACCTACTAAGAAAAGCTTCCCTCACAAGTAGATTAGCTAAATGGGTCATGCTCTTAAGTGAATTTGACATTAAATATATTGAAAGAAAAGCTAGTAAAGGATAGGTAATTTCTGATCAATTGGCTAAAGTACCATTGTTTGATGATACACCAATGCAAATGGAATTTTCACATTCCTCTATCATGAATCTTTCTTCTAGAGCATGGAGGCTATTCTTTGACGGCTCCTATACATAGAATGGATCTGGAGCAGGCATATTTTTCATCACACCTCAAGGATACTCAATCCCTAAAGTAGTCAGAATCAAGTTTCCTTGCACAAACAATATTGTTGAATATGAAGCTCTTCTTAATGTCATGAAGATAGCAATTGAGTGGAGAGTGACAGAACTACACATTCATGGAGACTCCCAACTTGTAATGCACCAAGCCAATGATGTGTATCAGACAAAAGATGGAAAGTTGATCCCATACAAGAGAATGGTAGATTATCTAAAGAAGTATTTCATATCTATCACATTTGAGAAAATTCCTAGAATAGAGAACAAGGCTGCTGATGCAATGGCAACACTATCTACTTTATTACAACAGCCTGAACATGAGCTATGCTACGAGTTCCTGGTGGAAGCACTATCTTATCCTGCATATGATTCCCCTAAAACCTGCATGATTTGCATTGTTGTTGGTCATGATTCATCCTGATACAAAAACATTTTCTCCTATCTCCAAAACCAAAGCATTCTTGATACCTTCAACTGCCATGAGAAATGATACCTTATCCAAAATGCATCCCAGTATGTCATCATTGGTCACGATCTATACAAACGAGGTCTAGATGGTACACTACTTAGATGTTTAGAATGAGAAGAGTCTCAACATACATTAGAGGAAGTCCACAAAGGTATTTGTGGGTCACACTCGAACGGTTTAACACTAGCTCAAAAACTTATTAGGGCTAGGTACTATTGGCCTGAAATGGAAAAAGAGGCTATCAAGTTTGCTAAGAACTTTTAAAAGTGCCAAGTACATGGTAACTTAATTCATGCACCACAGAGAGATCTAATTCCCTTTATGACACAATGGCCTTTTCACCAATGGGCATTTGATCTTATAGGATCCATACATCCTCATTCTTCTAATGGACATACCCATATTATTACAACTACAGACTATTTCACAAAATGGGTAGAAGCAATCCCTTTGACTCAAGTGACTGGCAAACAAATTTCAATGTTCATCTTGAACTACATCATATGTCGGTATGGTATTCCACATTATATAGTCACAGATAATGGTGGACAA
Source organism: Chamaecyparis obtusa (assembly GCA_027943335.1). Classification (NCBI taxonomy): domain Eukaryota; kingdom Viridiplantae; phylum Streptophyta; class Pinopsida; order Cupressales; family Cupressaceae; genus Chamaecyparis; species Chamaecyparis obtusa. Next base: position 1,811,094 of record BSBK01000804.1, on the reverse strand, counting down.
TTCAAGAACAGAGACTTAGATGATCTATGTGCCAAATTCAAGATTACACAACATTGGTCATCAATCTACTATCCTCAAGGGAATGGACAAGCAGAGGCTTCAAACAAGAATCTATTGAAAATCTTGCATTGCACAGTTAATAAAATAGGAAGAGACTAGCACTTAATGATCAATCCAGCTCTCTAGGCCTACAGAACAAGTATCAGAACACCCAATGGGGCTACCCCATTCACTTTAGTTTATGGGTCTGAAGCGGTACTACCTATTGAGGTTGAAATCCCATCACTAAGAATCAGAATGCATGGTCTAGTAACTGATGATGACTACAAAGTGTCTAGGTTGCAAGAACTTAAACTACTAGATGAGTACAGACAAGCAACGCATGATCATATCAAAGTATATCAGAAGAGAATGTCTAGAGGTTACAACAAGAAAGTCAAACACAAAGAATTTCAGGTTGGTGATCTAGTCTTGAGAGAGAATCCTAAAAATCAATCACATAGAAAGCGCAAGGGGAAGTTTGAACCCAACTGGCTAGGTCCCTTTGTTATCACTGCTACTTTTAGCTTTGGAACCTATCAACTCTCAATGACTGAAGGAGAACATCTCTAAGAACCAATCAACGTTCTCCATCTGAAGAAATTCTATGCCTAAGGCATTCAGTTTATGGTAAAATGTCCTAAAAAAACCATAAAAATCAGAAAAAGTCCTGAAAAAATGAGCATCTTGGTGAAAACCTAGCAAATAGGCACCTTGATGTATTACAAAAAAATAAAAAAAATATCAAAAGTACAAAAAAATTGAAAAAATGAAAAATACCAAAAAAATGAGAAAAAGAAAAAGTGCCTTGGTGAAAACTTGGAAATAGGTGCCTTGGGAGCAAAAATAGAATCTTTGCCAAGATGGTGAAAACCTGACAAACAGGTGCCACTTGTTTCAAAATGCTCCATCTATCAGCGCAATCTTGGTCTTTCCCAACTTTTAGTCTTGCTTTAGTTTATACATATCTCCCAGTTTTTTTTTGCATTCCTATTTTCAATAAGCCGGTCTGTATACCAATCAGTTCAAGCGTCTATATCCTATCAATGTTCAAAACTTGGAGGCAATCATAGTCATATCCTATGGCCTCCAGTATGCTTTAGACATGTCGTATCCAGTCAGAGTCCTTTGAAGCTTCATCTGAGTCAGTCAAGTCTGTATCCTCTCCAGAAAGGATTTTGCATCTACAAAAATGAAATCAAACATCAACACAAATCAAAAATAATCTATGCTTTTAGATGCTTTTATCTCCTTGTATGCTTACTGATTCACATTGAGATTTTTGCATATTGTGTCCCTTCGAGCTCTTCGATGATGTCCTTTATAGGATTTAGAGAGTGATGACTAGGGGCATAATCTTTTCTTTATTTTCTGCTTGTATGTGAAAATCTAACAACTTTGCAAATTTTGGATTGAAATGGTGTCCATCTGTAAGAGCCTCTATCTCGTATTGGATGGCCATGCATACCTCGACCATTGATACCCAAAAAATTCAAGGAAGTTTGATCTAACTATTATCTTTTTGAGTGAGTTCTTACTCCTACTATGAAATGTGATCTTACCTAAGGATGTGAACGATAAAGGGTCACTATGAGTAATTCACATTGGATTTAGAATGATCTCTTGATTGATTGATGTGTTTGTTCCGTAAGGCGTATTCTGGTCATTGCAACATCTATGTTTTGATACTTATACAAATTGCTATATCAAAATGGACATGATATTCAGGTCATCCTAGCGTTTGTGCCTTGGTGCTTATATCTAATCTGACATTCCAAAAATAAAATCAATATTCATATGTCCATGGTTGTCTGGCCAGTGGGTATTGTATTGATTCTTGTGCATACAAATCGATATTCATATGTCTATAGTTTCACAACTAGTGGGCATTGTATTGATTTATCCGGTTACCTACTAAAAGTTCAATGATGACAACAAATAGACACATGATGAGTGACTAGGTCCTAGGTCTTAGGTTTGCATTTCATTTTGCATGTCATTTTGCACTTTGCATGATCTCACAAATTGCTTGAACACTTAAACGATTCTTCAAAAAAATGCTAAACATGACACGAGGACTGAGCATTGTATGAAGGTCCCTCCAATGAAACAACAAGTAGAATCCATTTTTGGGATCAAAATCAAAATCTGAGATTGTTTATATTGTCAACTGCTTGCATAATCAACCTTCAATCATCACAGAAATCTAGAATTCAACTTAACTAATTATCTCACATCAAACTCTAGAAATTTCAACTTGGTCGACCATGGTCAACTCATGGTCAAACCTAGTCAAACTTGGTCTCCAGGACCTCTAAATGATGCAAAATGCATTCTCGAACGTGAATAACCACTTCTCAAATCAATTAACATGCTTCTAAACCATCTAACGCTGACTTTTCTTGTCAGATTTTGATTTTCATCTCGAAGGGGGCATGGTATTACACATCATCATTCAAGCTTATAAATCTAGATCTGAAAATCAAATCTTTCCTCAGTAATCAAGACAACAACCACGTCTAGTTGCTAGTTCATCTAAAGTCCTCGTCGCTTGGGGAAAATCTATTATCTCTTGGGGCATATTAGGTTCATCAAGATCCATATCAATCTGGTATCCTAAATCTATCTTGTAAACTGTATCAACTTTTTGTAACCATCACTTCATTAGTGTTATTTCCTTGTTTCTTCGTAACTAATGGGTTCAGGATGTGATACCAATATGATTCTCTTGGGACAATCAGGTCTGGAATTGGTCACTCACTTCTTCAAAATCATAAGGTTTAGAATCAGGTGTTTTGGCACTTTTTCGTATTCACCGGTTCATTGTTGCTATAGTTAACATCATCTTTGGTCAGTCAGGACCTAAATCTTAAATCTTTAAATCTTTCAATCGGTTTCTGTCTCAAAATCAGTTAATCTTTCAAATCAGTTTCATACATCTTTATCAGACATAGACTATTCTTTGAACCACTACGCTTTGCACAATGATTCAAAGAGGGGCAAAATGTAATGCCCCAAAAATGTGCTATAGGTTCATTAACCTCCTACATCTTCAATTCTAACAAAATCGATACGTAAGTCCTAACCAAAGGCACATCTGCACATTATCGAATCTTAATTGATTATCTTAATTCTGCATCGAGGCATATTCCTAGCAATATCCCTATTTATCCTAATTATCTTTAATTTAATAATTATTTGGTGATAAATCCTATTTATCCTAAAGTTTGATTAATTGAATATTCTGAATATTTAATTAATCAGATTTAATACTGCCACTTAATTGTTTGATTAAATTTAATTAAATTTATTCCTAAATTACATTATTTAATTTTGACAATAAATCCAAAATCTTATGACTAATTGATTAAATTCTTATTTAATTAGTTAATGTCAGTTGTCAATTTTTAATAATATAGTTTAAAAATAAAAGTTTGATTTAATAATTGATTAACCCATAAATCAATTGTTTTAATTCAAAAAATTAGTCAAGTTAAGAATAAATCACTTTATTTTTAAATTACATCAAAATAAATCATGCACAATCAAAAAAGCAGGCAACTAGAAATTAACAACCAATTTTTAAAATTGAAACTCAACATCTAATGATGAGTTGAAATTTGATCTAAACTCTATTTTGAGTTAAACCCTGCTTTTGCATGATTTTTGTGAGTTAATTATCTTTGATTTCTTGATAACTCAAAAATCAACCTGAGTTTATCAAGAGTGATTTATGGCTTTTCTCAATGCATCCTCAAGCCCTAGATTTCTATAAAATCAAGGCTTAGCTCTTCATAATTATCAACACTTGAATTTGCAAAATTACTCTGGTGAATTGGCATTTGAAGGATTAAGCACTTGCGACAGACGATTTGTGAGATCTTTCATTGTTGATCATAGTTTTGCATAGTTTTCATATCATAGTAGTCATATTCATTCATAACATTCTTAGATTAAATCTGAATTCAATTTCATTCATCTAGCTTAGATTCATACAGTCTTTCATATTATTGCATAGAAAATCCAAAAATAGAGAATAATCTGCATTCATATAGTCTTTCATCTTTTGCATTCAAATCCTTCATTTAGGTGTTGCATTGCCACTGATCTCAATTTCAATATGAGAACATCATACTCGCACCTACTAGAAGGTAGTAAATCACCTGGTTAGCATAGTTTCATTTATTTACAGATTTCGATTTTGCTAACCTCTAATGTTTTATTGAAGTGTTGTGTCCACATCTAGGTACAAAATTCACACACACAATATGCTATGAACATACAATAGTGATTAGTATTTGATTATCAATTAACTAGAAATAAACACAATGATCAACCTCACATTTTACAAAACTAAGCTATAATGCAAAAGAATTGAACTTTTAACACTCCATTCATAGTGTTTGCTTCAAAGCATATAATGATAGCTTAATTTTCAATGTATACCTCCAATCCCTTTAATCACAAAACCTTTAGGATATTTCATATAATTCTCCTTTTCAAGACCCCATACAAAAATAGTTTAGCCTCCATTTTGACATTTTTTCTTGTACTGATTAATGATTGCACTAGTAATTATTTATAAACATAAAATCTATTGATTAACATTTCAATTTTAGTTTAGCATTTATGTTCTATTTTCTAAATTTTTATGCCTGTCGACATGTCTATTATGTGCAAACCTATCTCATTTTCCTTGATTTCTTGCCAACTTTTGATGCAACTTGTCTGGAACATTGTGTTGTCATTGATGTCAATAGTGTATGTCAAGGGTACTATCAATATTATCATTATGTTCTCCTTGATCTCAAGGTATCCAAAAGGTGTCAAATTATGTAGAATGTTGTAATTTTAATTACTTTTGTCATGTCATAACATGACATCTATGTTTCAAAAGGATAGAGATACGATATGTTGGATATCCCTCTTGTAGAATTTAATTGATATCAACATCCACAACCTTAGTTTTCTACAAAGGTAGACACATTTTTTATATGTTTCTAAGGGCTATTTCTCAGAGATTGCACATGCATTGGCATGATCTTTGGTATCACATTCTACCACAATAATGTTTCATGAATTTTAGTTTGGGAGATAAGTAAGGCTACATTCAAAGACATATATTTCAAGTTTTATTAGTGGAGCTCAAGGAGAAGGAAATTTTGAGTTAAAAAAATTGTCTGAGTACTAGTTCACTAACTTTATTGATGACCCTAATGGATGCCTAGATGATTCTAATGTTCACCAGCTAGAGGAAGCATGTGAAGGTTATTTGGGTCTAGTTGAGTTCCTATTGGGTAATTCACAATGAGATCCAACTCTTTGTGTAATATGTTGGGCTTAGGACTAGGCCTATTACACATTTGTTTTAAGGTTTATTCTTGTGATTGACTTGTAGATATTTTGAATATGATCTTGGTTGACTTGAGGATATAATCAATGTTTGGATGCACATATATTACTAATATAGATACATTCCAAGTAGAATATATATGAGTAGAAGATAACCATGATAAAATTTGTACAAGCTATCTACTAGATTTGTGTATATTTATAGAAGATAACCATGAGAAAATTTGTACAAGCTATCTACTAGATTTGTGTATGTTTACTAATTGAAATTAAAATCTCACATACACTATGAGTGTGTTCTAAGGCTGATAAATTAGAGAGATGTTGAAGGCTAAGCTGATTTGAAGGTTTGCATGACATAACTTTCATGTATCATTTTGTAACTGAGGTTGGCGCCTCATTATCTAAGTCGGTTCCCAGTTCTTGAATTAGGGGATTGGTGTCTTCTATAGGTTGGTGCTTGTAAATGCAATTGGGGATTGATGTCTCTATTTAAGGTTGTCATTCTTATGGGTTGGTACATGTACAATGTATGGTAAGCTCTTTTTATCTTGGTGATGCTTGTTTTGGGTAATAGATTCAAGCTACTATTCTCATTATGGTTTTTCCCTTCTAAGTATCCATGTTTATTTGGTGTTCCTATGTGTTGATGTGTGATTGTTCTTATCACTTATTTATTGCATTAATGATAATATAAGATCTATACTGATCTTAATGATGAATTTGATGACCCCCTTCTCAATATATTGGTGTGTCTAACAAGTGTTATCAAATAAAGGTTCCACGAAAGAAGTTTAATAGCTTGAGATAGATCTGACATGACAAACACAATTTCTTAGGAAGGTCTTTCTTCAAACAAAATGGTGGTGTGTTTAATTGTTGTACCTAGTAAATCATTCTCCTAGGTTCTAGACACATATGCTACTTAAGTTTACTCAGGGACCACATATGAATATAACCACTTTAGTTGGTGTTCACTGTAGTGCCTCTTGTGGTTGCATTTTGTTTCATGATTATTTTGATCTGAGATAGACTCTTTTTTTTTAATTATGTGATTATCTACATATTGAGACTCATTTGATGAAAATTCATTATTTTGGTTACCTGTATCATGGTTGTGTTAGATGATTAGATTACGTTGTTGTTTAGAGTTTTGATCATATTGACATGATGAAGCTATTGATGTGACTTGATGCTTTATGATGAAATCTACTATATTTTGCATTCAAGAACATTGAATTTATATATTAGAATGGTTATATTTGATTCCTTGTGTTATTGTGCCTTATATGCTATTGGGATGTTTCATTGTATATGTTTGATTATGTCATTAGAGTGTCAGTGTTCCATTAGGAATTTTATTATTATATGTGCTTCATATATTTATATTATGAGATGATGCACTTGATGTTTGTGTGTTTCAGTGAATAGGTACTAGAGATCATTCTACCCGAGCTATATGATTTGAGTGTATCGTTATCCCCACTAGTGGCATATGAGATAGTTTCACTAGTCATTCATTATTGAGCCAATATCATCGCTACATGGGAGATGTACCCTTAATTATATATTATCCCTCTGGTACATGTTGGTAAATCAAGATTTCATATGCAAATTGTGTTAGACCAGTGAACATTTATGTGCATTTAGAGTTTTGCAATTGTCAAAGACAAGCTAAAATTAATTATTGATTTGTTATTTGAGGTTATGATTTTATTGCTGGCTAATTAGCCTCTATTGAATTCTATTTTATTGGAATTGATTTAATTTATTTTGGGAAAGTCTTAAGTTCACTTAATTTATTTAAGTGATTTTATTTAAAAGTTCATTTTTTAAAAAGTGACCTTTATTTAGAAAATGGGTTGTTTTTCCTCACTTCACTTTTCTTTTGGGTGAAAATTGTGATTTTTCTCCAAATTGTTTTGGAGAAAATCCTTGTTTTATTCATTATGATCGATTTGGTTGTTGGATTCTCATGGGTAGCAGCTTGTTGGATTCATTTTGTGATTCTTCAACTTCTCAAGGAGCCATTTTCATTTCCATGAAGCAACACATTTCTTCTCCTCTTTTTTGTGTTTCTTCACTTGATGTGAGGTAGGAAATTTCATAACTTTCATTGTGCTTCATCTTTTTAAATGAAATAAAGTTTTTATTTACCATGGACTGATAATTAGTATTCCCCCACATTCTTGTAGTGTTTCATTTCCCGATTGGGTATATATGTTTATTTAATATTTTAGAGTTGGACATATATAGTTTTCTTGGTGTTATGCTACCCATTTTCCATGTGTTCCTAGAACAAGAATTTTATTTTAAATTTGGGATGTTGGGTGTATTTTAGAAAATGGATTTTAATTTCGTAGCTAAATTCCAAGTTTCATTTTTGGGCATCTTTGAGCTCATCTTGTATTGTGTGCTATCTGGATCCTTTTTCTCACCATGTATGGCATGATTGAATTGTTGGAGCTAGTAGTAATCCATGTTTTTAGTATGATTGTGGGATCAAAATGTATTGAGTATGTTCCAGATAATTTCTATTGCAATCCAAACTTACCCTTTTGATGTTTAATGTCAATTTTCATACCTTGCTAGATTTTGCTAGAATTTGGGTATTTCATTTCTTTTGGGAATTTTGAGCCTTCTTTGTGTTCTAATGAGATTATTTATGGATTCCTTGGGTATATATTCTCTTAGAAAAGTGGTCAATTGAGAAACTTTCTATTTGGCTTAGTTTTGTCTTTACTTGGATTACATGTCTTGAGTGCTTTTTAGTGGAATTGTCCTCTAGTAATTGATTTTATTTCTTTCATGCTTATGTTTTTTAATGTCCTTGGTGTAGACTAATTAGATGAAACATCTTGTGTTTGGTCCTCAATGTAGACCAAGTGCATAGATTTTGGGTTATTCCATCCTCGGTGTAGACTGGGTGGTTGAAGTCCTTATTCCATGTCCTTGGTGTAGACAAAGTGGAGGAAGTGTTTTTCTTATGTCCTTGATGTAGACCGAGTGGAAAATGTTCTTGTTTAGTCTTTATGCTTTGATTTTTATCCAAAGGAATAGGTATGTTGAGTAGGCATGAGGAGTATCTCCTTATGTGGACCTTGACCTAGAAGTGACTATATAGGTCGTGTAAGAAGTTTCTTAAAAAGTGATAACATAATAAAAAAATGGGTTTAAACACTACTCAAGATTAATTGGTATTCCAAGATGTCAGGATTGACCTGGGTGGGAAGTGGAAACCATTGAATCCCCAAATGTCATGAGTGACTCACGTGGGTGGTAGATGGTACTTAAGCACCAGATGTTAGGATTGACCCATGTGGGCATGGATACTCCCTATGGTTGGTTCTATCATGTCTATGTATTGTAGTAATGAGTATCACCCTAGTGTACTTTGATTACATGGTATATTGGTTGTAATTGTACCTTGGTTCTCATGTTGAGTGATCTCCATGTATTACTACATTCTGCACCTATGTATTGCATCAAACATCTATATCATCCTATGAGATTATGCATTTTATTGGCGTATGTGTTAGCCACTCCTTTCTTGTGTGTGTGTGCACCTTGTGATTATGGTTGAGTGACTATCTCTGTGAGCATAGTGGGGTGGACCCAAGGGTTCCATGTGGTAGGGTAAAATTGCACTATACCACTGCTAGGGACCAATGTAAAGATGGTGGACTCTTCTAGAGATAGATATTGTGAGCATTGAGTGCTCCCTACTATCCCTTACATCTCTTTTCATTGATATATATACATATACATATATATATATATATATATATATATATATATACATATATATATATATATATATATATATATATATACATATATATATATATACATATATATATATATATATATATATATATATATATATATATATATATATATATATATATATATATATATATATATATATATATATATATATATATATATATATATATATATATATATATATATATATATATATATGTAATTGATGCTTATGTTCGTTAGAGTAGTTTCCTTTATGATGTTTTAATTTTTGTTGCATCGAGTGAATATTGCCTCAAATTGTGAACTTGGTACTCCCTGATGTGGAGAAATCCTTGTAATTTCAATCATATGTTGGTGTTGGAAAACCTAGACAATGATTGAACTGAGAAGATCCCTTTTAGATTAGCTTTTAACTCTTTTTTTGTAATCTAGGGGTAGTGTAGTGCATCTAGCTCCCAAAATAACACATATGCAACACAAAATAGTACATATGCCAATTGCTTTAATGCATCTATCCTCTCCTTTAGTGCATATAAGGAGAAAACTATAACATATGAAAAATAGTCTATCACATATGTAACCTAGTCTAACATATTTGTTCTCTATTTCAAAACATCTACGATGGTGATCACTTCTCGAGGTTTAGTCTAAAAGGTAAGTTTACATTTGGATACCCTTTCCCCCTAGGATGATTTTTCAAATATTCACAATTGGTTTTTCAATTCGGTATGACATAATTGCAATCAATTTTCCTAATTTTGGTATAAAATGAAGCTTGTAATGGAATTGCATCAAGGATGAACTTGTCTCCTCGATTGGAAACCATTGATGATGGTTTGGTCATGGCTAATGAGGTTTATGGATGAAGTCCAAACTCTCACGTGATGGCTTGAAGGTGACTTATCCATTTATGCTTATTTTGTGGATTTCCTTGGAACCTTTGGTTGTGATTTAGTCTTTTGCTTGTGCACAATCATTTGAGGATCATTGGTTGTCTTATCTTGTTGACAATTTTTGTTTATTTTTCACTTATGTACATGGTGTATATCCTTACCTTTAAAAATAATAATTTAAGTGCATATTTGAACTCATGTTCTGAGGGTTCCTTGGTGGAGATTACATTTGGTATTAGAGCCCATATTCATACCCTGAGATCTCTATGTATATGCTCCCATTGTGTTTTGTGTGAGTTATGTGCGGTTTTTGTACTCTATGATGGTTATAATTCCTTTCTTATTCTCCTTAGTGTAGCTTGTTTTACATGTTATATAAGATTTGATCCATATATTTTTTTTATCTGAAGGATGCCTCCTAGTCGTGGACGTGGTTGATAGAATTACCATCAAGATGAAAATGAGGAGGAGAATCATGAGGAAGAGCATCAAGAAGAGAAACATGAGGAAAACCATGTAGACTAAAGAGAGGATCACAATGGTAATGATGAGAATCCTCAATTGGTTTAGTTTCCATAAAAACTTATTACTTTGTTGGGACCTCGTTAGGAGGAATATCACCATGGGGAGTCTTAGGTATTTGATCAATGTGACCATGAGGAGAGGAGATCAAATAATGAGCATTATTGTACCCCATCTTATTTTAGAGTAGATCATAAGGGAGATATGGAAGTTGTGGATGAGGATTCTATCCATGCAGGATATATGAGAGACCTTATGAGGTCTTGTCCACCCTTGTTTGATAGTTCTTGTAGTGGTACCGTGGCCAAGACTTGTCTATTAGATCTTGGATGTTGCTTCACTATGCACCTATATGTGAAAAAACTAGCACTTGATGCGTTATTATGCACCTTAGGAGTTTTGCGTCTACTTGGTAGCACATAGAGGAGTAGAAGCTACAGTTGGATATTACAACCATTTCTTGGGATATTTTTGAGGTGTGGTTTTGTTGGCATTTCCTTTTTGATTAGTACTAAGAGGCGCGTGATGATGGGTTTTATTATCTCTAATAGGGGACTATGATAGTGGATTAGTACGAGTGTAGGTTCTTTAAGATGAGGAAATATTCTAGTTATAACCATGATGAGCCTATGTTAGTGCAATATTTTATTCAGGGCCTTAATGGTCATATTACTAGAGATGTTCATATGTATCAGCCTAGAACACTTTCCCTTGACACCATGAAGGAAATATTGGTTAAGGGTAATAGTGCTAGGGGTTTTGGTAGTAGGATAGGTATATAGGTTCACAGTCCACAACCTCCTAGATTATGTCCATAGAGTACATAAGTATATCCCTCAAGTTATTCCAGGGCATATTTGGCACTGCCCATGACAAGACACTAGTAGCGACATTGATAGAGGCATTCCAAGGGACCATCCTAGAGGTAGGGCTCTGGTAGTCACCAGCCATGGCACCATAGTGACCCATGTCATAGGGATAGGGCTCATTTTTAGGAATCAAGGAGTACACCTTAGAGTGGTTAGTAGATCTCTAGCAGGGGTAGTTTCTTTTAGCTGAGAGAACCCTTCACAGGTCATGGTAGTGGCTGAGGGGATTGTTTCTCTTTGGCCAATAGAGTCATTTTTTTTAGCATTATCCTTAGAGGTTAGCTCTAGGATCAAGACAAAGGGTTTTTCTTTATGAACCTACCATTGGGGATGTAAGTACATCTCATAGAGTTTTTGTAGTGGTTGATAAATATCAAGAAAAGCATCAAGGCACCATGGTGGAGACTATAGGTATGTTACATGGTATATCTACCTCTATTTTATTTGATTATGGTGCTTGATATTCTTTGATTTACCCCTTCCTTGTGGAGTGATGTGGGATAGTGGCAACATGACTGGTTGATAGTTGGTAGGTTGAGTTAGCCATAGGTTCTAGAGTGATTGTAGAATCTCTTTCTCATGGTTGTGTAATGGATTTGGGAACCTTTTCCATCACCATAGATCTTCATATCCTAACCTTGGGTTCTTATGGAAATTTTTGGGTATGGATTAGTTATCTTCCCACTAGGCATGTATATATTAATGATACAATTTGGTACAATGTGTGGATGAAATAGGTGGACATGTTGAGGTTATGGGGTTCCAGAAACCTATTTCACTTCATATGATCTTAGCCATGTAGATGAATAAGAGTATGCGACAGGGTTGTCAACTGTTTACTATCTCTGTTAGTGGCCTTGATGTGATTGAGAGTCAATAGGTTTCTCTTGATGATCACCCACTTCTTTATGAGTTTTTAAATGTATTCCTGAGTGAGATTCTAGGTATGCCACATCAATACGACATAGACTTATGTATTGATCTCATTCATGGAGCTAAGCCTATTTCTTGAGAACCTTACTATATAAGCACTCAAGAGTTGAATGATCTATGATTGTAGTTAGCAGAGTTGTTCGACAAGGGAAATACTCATCCTATTGTACCCTTGGGGTACATAAGTCATCTTTGTGAAGAAGAAATATGGATCCTTGCATTTGTGCATTAATTACTGATAGTTGAATAAGGTGATGGTGAAGAATTGATATCTCTTGCTGAGGATTTATGATTTGTTTGATTAGATGAAGGAAGTGAGAGTGTTCTTCAAGATAGATCTTAAGTTGAGATAACATCATCTTCACATCTATGAGGCTGACATTCATCATACAAAATTTCACACTCAATATGGGCATTATGAGTTTATGGTCTTACCCTTTGGGTTGACCAATGCACCATTAGTGTTCATGAGTTTGATGAATAGTGTGCTCTGCACCTACCTCGACCATTTTGTCCTTATATTTCTAGATGACATTTTGGTGTATTCAAGAACCATGGAGGAACATAAGGCCATTTGCATAAGGTTTTGCAGTGTCTTGGTGACCATCAGTTATTTGGAAACCTATCCAAATGTGAGTTCTTCCATATTTAGGTGAATTATTTGGGCCATATCATATTTGAAGAGGGTATTTCTATGAATCCTTTAAAGACCTAGGCTATAATTGATTGTCCAAATCTGGCTAGTTTTCCTAAGGTTCATAGTTTCATGGGTTTGGTAGGATACTATTGCTAATTCATGAAGGAATTTTCTTGGTCGAGAAATTCCTATCCCTTCTCTTTAGAGGAAATGTAAGAAGATTATTTGGTCTGTGTAGTGTGAGTCAGGTTTTTAGGCTCTTAAGGAGCATTTGACTTGTGCCAGGTAAAATCACAAAGTTGTGTTGCACTTTAGGATAATCAGAGGGTTTTGGTTAGAACTAGTTTCAACTAGAACAAGTTCATCTAGAAGTGTTTCAGCCAAACCCACATGGCAACCAAGTGACACCAATGTGGCAAGGGGGCTTCTACTAAAACAGGTCTAGGTAAACCTATTCCAGCTAAAACTCCATGAGTAAATATAAGCCAAATATGTTAGATCAATGAATAATTAGTATGCATTTATATAGGGGGTTTCAACCAAAATTGGTTTAGTCAAAGCTATTCTGGCTAAACCAGTTTCAATAGAAACTGCCTATTTGGCAACCAAATTAGCAAAATTTTTAGAATTATAGAACTTCTAACTTCTGCAACTGATTTCTCCATCAAAACTCAACTTTCTGAAAAAATAAAAAAATACCCTTTTGTAGAGCTCAAAGTCAAGAATATACTCATATAATTTTTATAGTGTCTTGATTAGATCTAATATATTATAATTACAAAACACAAGTAGGTATTTTAACATTAAAAAAGATGCTGATTCAAAAAAAGAAAAAAAAAAGTAAATCATATCAGAAAAATTTAAAAAATATATGATTCACTAGAGGAGATAGTCCTCTTCGAGAATGTATAATTTATTTTTTGATTTGGATAGTTTTGATACGGAAAATATGGCAGGAGATAAAAAACTATCGATTTTGGGTAAGTTGGACTTTGAATTGTTATAACGAAGAAAATACAAATTGAAAACCAATTTTTTATTTTTTCATTCACTGGCTATACATGTCACATGTCATCTAAAACATATTTTGAAATCAGAGGAAATAAAGTTTATTTACATATAGTTTTTTTTTTGTGTGAACTAGACCCCCTAATTTTTAATATTTTTCAACAATTAATAAATTGAATTTAAAAATTAAAGAAAAAAATATCAATTCTTGTTCAAAAAAATTATTAAAAATAACAGGCATAAACTTCATCCATTTTTACACATTTCATCAATTTACATCATCTTGAAATTCCAAATAGAAATATCATTTTCATGCCCTTGAAGTTGAATAGTTTTGGTGTTGTTATCCTTTTCCTTTATAAAAGTGTGACATGGGTTTTTACTTTTACCCTAGACTTATCTTGGTAGTGCTAGCTCCTACAAGTGATTTTATGGTGTGCACTAATGAATCATTAGAGAGTGTGGGATAGTTCTTATGTAGGAGGGACGAGTGATAGCATATGAGTCCTAGAAGCTTAGGGATCATGAGCTAAACTACCCCACACATAATTTGGAATTAGCGGTGGTTGTGCATGCACTAGTGCACTAGAGAAATTTTATTTTGGGTCGCATGTGTTGAGTTGCATAGCGATCATCATAGGTTGTATTAAATATTTTGTCAACCAAACTTGAATGTACGACAACAACGTTGGATGGTGTTTCTCTATCAAGGGGAAAGAGAATATGTTGCAGATTCCTTTAGTGGGAGGAGGCATGAGATCTCTTTTTTGTCTCTTGGTGTAGATTAAGTAGCTGTATTCTCAAGGATTTACCTAGTGACACTTTTTGTCAGGAAGTTAGAGTGGAGATTGAGTCTGGACGTACCCTTTTGGGATGATTTTTAGGTTACTCTTTGGAGTCAGATGGATTTTTGTAGATCATGGACAAATTTATGTGTCAGTTTTAGGTGGTATTTTTTGCTAGTTTTATTTGAGGCACATCATGTACTGCATTCTATACATCCTAGTGTCAAGAAGATGCATGCCTACCTTAGACAATTGTACTTTTTGTAGGGATGTGGTGTAATGTTACCAATTTTGTGGCTAGATTTCTTCAGTGTCAGAGACTAAAGGTAGAGCATCTGACAGGTCTTTTTCAAACACATTCTATTCTTAAGTGGAAGTGGGACACTATATCTATTTATTTCATTCCTGGGATACCTATGTCTTTGTGTTGTCATGATACTATTATAAATATTGTGGAAAAGTTGTCCAAGGTGGCTCAATTTTCACCCATGAGAGTGGTAACACACATGTTCATAGAGGATATAGTTTGGTTGCATTGGATACCTCACATGATCATTTAAAATAGAGATCTAGTGTTTACTTTTGGACTATAGAAATCTATCCAACATGCTTGGGGTGCATAGCTCAATTTTAGCTCAACATATCATCCAGAGATTGATGGTTAGACAGAGAAGGTGAATTAGGTTCTTGAGGAAATGCTTCACATGTATGTGATGGATTAGCAATCATGGTGGGAGGAAAAATTGTACATGATTGATTTTTCCTATAAAAATGGGTTTCTCTTGGCATGTCTCCTTTTCAGACCTTTATGGTTGACTACGACATACACCATTGAGTTGGGATTGTTTGGAGGATCATGTAGTTTTGGATCTTGAGATGCTTTAGGATATGGAGCAGCAAGTGATCCATATTAGAGAGAATTTGGTTATTGCCCAGGATTTACAAAAGAAGTATGTTGATGCCCATAGGTTGGATCGTCACTTCTTAGTTGGTGACCATGTATTTTTGTGAGTTCAACTATAGAAGAGCCCCATCCATTATGGGAAAGGCTCTAAGTAAGAGTCACATTTTGTTGTAAATTTTGAGTTTTTTGAAAGGATCGATCCTATTTCCTATCACTTGGAATTTCCACGTATCCTATCATGCATCCATGATGTTTTTTGGGTTTCTATGTTAAGACTATATATTCCTGATGTGACCTATGTTCTTGATTGGGGTGCCTTGTAGGTAGAGAATGATAAAATTTCTTTAGAGCCCATCTGCATTCTTCAAGATTAGAGGTTGACCC